>JAVKPL010004383.1:0-22145 GCA_032173675.1 Gastrolobium villosum
AAAATGAATACCGTCGAAAACGGATGAATAAAATAAATTCAAAAGAATTTGGTTTTGTGAAGTTTTTCGACGGAAAATGGATCCCGTCGATGATTTTTGACGGAAAATGAATTCCATCGAAAATGGATGAATAAAATAAATGCAAAAGAAATTGATTTTGTGAAGTGTTTTTGACGGAAAACGGAATCCGTCGAAAATGGATGAATAAAATAAATGCAAAAGAAATTGATATTATGAATTTTTTTGACGGAAAACGGATTCCGTCGAAAATGGATGAATAAAATAAATGCAAAACAAATTGATTTTGTGAAGTGTTCGACGGAAAATGGATTCCGTCGAAGATTTTTGACGGAAAATGTATTCCGTCGAAAACGGATGAATAAAATAAATGCAAAAGAAATTGATTTTGTGAAGTTTTTCGACGGAAAAAGGATTTCGAAAATCGATGATTTTTGACGGAAAATGAATTACATTGAAAACGGATGAATAAAATAAATGCAAAAGAAGTTGATATTATGAATTTTTTGATGGAAAACGGATTCCGTCAAAAATGGATGAAGAAAATAAATGCAAAAGAAATTGATTTTGTGAAGTGTTCGACGGAAAATGGATTGCGTCGAAGATTTTTGATGGAAAATGTTTTCCGTCGAAAACGCATGAATAAAATAAATGCAAAAGAAATTGATTTTGTGAAGTTTTTAGACGGAAAAAGGATTCCGTCGATGATTTTTGACGGAAAATGAATTCCGTCGAAAATGGATGAATAAAATAAATGCAAAAGAAATTGATTTTGTGAAGTTTTTCGACGGAAAATGAATTCCTTCGTAGATTTTGGACGGAAAATGAATTCCGTCGAAAATGGATGAATAAAATAAATGCAAATGAAATTGATTTTGTGAAGTTTTTTTGACGGAAAACGGATTCCATCGAAAATTGATGAATAAAATAAATGCAAAAGAAATTGATATTGTGAAGTTTTTTGATGGAAAATGGATTCCGTCGAAAGTGGATGAATAAAATAAATGCAAAAGAAATTGATTTTTTGAAGTTTTTCGACGGAAAATGGATTCCGTAGAAGATTTTTGATGGAAAATGGATTCTGTCGAAGATTTTTGACGGAAAATGAATTCCGTCGAAAATGGATGAATAAAATAAATGCAAAAGAAATTGATTTGTGAGGTTTTTCGACGGAAAATGGATTCCTTCGAAGATTTTGGACAGAAAATGAATTCCGTCGAAAATGGATGAATAAAATAAATGCAAAAGAAATTGATTTTGTGAAGTTTTTTTGACGGAAAACGGATTCCGTCGAAAATTGATGAATAAAAAAAATGCAAAAGAAATTCATATTGTGAAGTTTTTTGATGGAAAATGGATTCCGTCGAAAGTGGATGAATAAAATAAATGCAAAAGAAATTGATTTTGTGAAGTTTTTCGATGGAAAATGGATTCTGTCGAAGATTTTGGACGAAAAATGAATTCCGTCGAAAAAGGATGAATAAAATAAATGCAAAAGAAATTGATTTTGTGAAGTTTTTCGACGGAAAATGGATTCCTTCGAAGATTTTTGACGGAAAACGGATTCCGTCGAAAAAGGATGAATAAAATAATTGCAAAAGAAATTGATTTTGTGTTGTTTTTCGAAGGAAAATGTATTCCGTCGAAAACGGATGAATAAAATAAATGCAAAAGAAATTGATTTTGTGAAGTGTTCGACGGAAAATGGATTCCGTCGAAGATTTTTTACGGAAAATGTATTCCGTCGAAAACGGATGAATAAAAAAATGCAAAAGAAATTGATTTTGTCAAGTTTTTTGACGGAAAATGGATTCCGTCGAAGATTTTTTACGGAAAATGAATTCCGTCGAAAACGGATGAATAAAATAAAATCAAAAGAAATTGATTTTGTGAAGTTTTTCACCGGAAAACGAATTCCGTCGAAAACGGATGATTAAAATAAATGCAAAAGAAATTGATTTTGTGAAGTTTTTCGATAGAAAATGGATTCCGTAGATGATTTTAGATGAAAAATTGATTTCGCCGATCATTTTTGACGGAAAATGAGTTCCGTCGAAAATGGATGAATAAAATAAATGCAAAAGAAATTGATTTTGTGAAGTTTTCGACGGAAAATGGATTCCGTCGAAGATTTTGGATGGAAAATGTATTCCGTCGAAAATGGATGAATAAAATAAATGCAAAAGAAATTGATTTTTTGAAATTTTTCGACGGAAAATGGATTCCGTAGAAGATTTTTGATGGAAAATGGATTCTGTCGAAGATTTTTGACGGAAAATGAATTCCGTCGAAAATGGATGAATAAAATAAAAGCTTAAGAAATTGATTTTGTGAAGTTTTTCGACGGAAAATGGATGCCTTCGAAGATTTTTGACGGAAAACGGATTCCGTCGAAAAAGGATGAATAAAATAATTGCAAAAGAAATTGATTTTGTGTTGTTTTTCGAAGGAAAATGGATTCCGTCGAAAACTGATGAATAAAATAAATTCAAAAGAAATTGATTTAGTGAAGTTTTTGACGAAAAATGGATTCAGTCGAAGATTTTTGACAGAAAATGAATTCCGTCAAAAATGGATGAATAAAAAAATGCAAAAGAAATTGATTTTGTCAAGTTTTTTGACGGAAAATGGATTCCGTCGAAGATTTTTTACGGAAAATGAATTCCGTCGAAAACGGATGAATAAAATAAATGCAAAAGAAATTGATTTTGTGAAGTTTTTCGACGGAAAATGGATCAGTCGAAGATTTTTGACGGAAAATGAATTCCGTCAAAAAGGATGAATAAAAAAATGCAAAAGAAATTGATTTTTCAAGTGTTGAAGTTTTTCGAAAATGAAACGGGAAAATTGATTTTGAAGTTTTTCGCCAGAAAACGAATTCCGTTGAAAACGGATGAATAAAATAAATGCAAAAGAAATTGATTTCGTGAAGTTTTTCGACAGAAAATGGATTCCGTAGAATATTTTCGATGAAAAATGGATTTTGCCGATCATTTTTGACGGAAAATGAATTCCGTCGAAAATGGATGAATAAAATAAATGCAAAAGAAATTGATTTTGTGAAGTTTTTTTGACGAAAAACGGATTCCGTCGAAAATGAATGAATAAAATAAATGCAAAAGAAATTGATATTGTGAAGTTTTTTGACGGAAAACGGATTCCGTCGAAAATGGATTAATAAAATAAATGCAAAAGAAATTGATTTTGTGAAGTTTTCGACGGAAAATGGATTCCGACGAAGATTTTTGACGGAAAATGAATACCGTCGAAAACGGATGAATAAAATAAATTCAAAAGAATTTGGTTTTGTGAAGTTTTTCGACGGAAAATGGATCCCGTCGAAGATTTGTGACGGAAAATGAATTCCGTCGAAAATGGAGGAATAAAATAAATGCAAAAGAAATTGATTTTGTGAAGTGTTTTTGACGGAAAACGGAATCCGTCGAAAATGGATGAATAAAATAAATGCAAAAGAAATTGATATTATGAATTTTTTTGACGGAAAACGGATTCCGTCGAAAATGGATGAAGAAAATAAATGCAAAAAAAATTGATTTTGTGAAGTGTTCGACGGAAAATGGATTCCGTCGAAGATTTTTGACGGAAAATGTATTCCGTCGAAAACGGATGAATAAAATAAATGCAAAAGAAATTGATTTTTTGAAATTTTTCGACGGAAAATGGATTCCGTAGAAGATTTTTGATGGAAAATGGATTCTGTCGAAGATTTTTGACGGAAAATGAATTCCGTCGAAAGTGGATGAATAAAATAATAGCTTAAGAAATTGATTTTGTGAAGTTTTTCGACGGAAAATGGATGCCTTCGAAGATTTTTGACGGAAAACGGATTCCGTCGAAAAAGGATGAATAAAATAATTGCAAAAGAAATTGATTTTGTGTTGTTTTTCGAAGGAAAATGGATTCCGTCGAAAACTGATGAATAAAATAAATGCAAAAGAAATTGATTTAGTGAAGTTTTTCGACGAAAAATGGATTCAGTCGAAGATTTTTGACGGAAAATGAATTCCGTCAAAAATGGATGAATAAAAAAATGCAAAAGAAATTGATTTTGTCAAGTTTTTTGACGGAAAATGGATTCCGTCGAAGATTTTTTACGGAAAATGAATTCCGTCGAAAATGGATGAATAAAATAAATGCAAAAGAAATTGATTTTGTGAATTTTTTCGACGAAAAATGGATTCAGTCGAAGATTTTTGACGGAAAATGAATTCCGTCAAAAATGGATGAATAAAAAAATGCAAAAGAAATTGATTTTGTCAAGTTTTTTGACGGAAAATGGATTCCGTCGAAGATTTTTTACGGAAAATGAATTCCGTCGAAAACGGATGAATAAAATAAATTCAAAAGAAATTGATTTTGTGAAGTTTTTCGCCAGAAAACGAATTCCGTTGAAAACGGATGAATAAAATAAATGCAAAAGAAATTGATTTTTTGAAGTTTTTCGACAGAAAATGGATTCCGTAGAATATTTTCGATGAAAAATGGATTTTGCCGATCATTTTTGACGGAAAATGAATTCCGTCGAAAATGGATGAATAAAATAAATGCAAAAGAAATTGATTTTGTGAAGTTTTTTTGACGAAAAACGGATTCCGTCGAAAATGAATGAATAAAATAAATGCAAAAGAAATTGATATGTGAGTTTTTTATCGAAAATGGATTAATAAAATAAATGCAAAAGAAATTGATTTTGTGACGTTTTCGACGAAAAATGGATTCCGTTGAAGATTTTTGACGGAAAATGAATACCGTCGAAAACGGATGAATAAAATAAATTCAAAAGAATTTGGTTTTGTGAAGTTTTTCGACGGAAAATGGATCCCGTCGATGATTTTTGACGGAAAATGAATTCCATCGAAAATGGATGAATAAAAAAATGCAAAAGAAATTGATTTTGTGAAGTGTTTTTGACGGAAAACGGAATCCGTCAAAAATGGATGAATAAAATAAATGCAAAAGAAATTGATATTATGAATTTTTTTGACGGAAAACGGATTCCGTCGAAAATGGATGAAGAAAATAAATGCAAAAGAAATTGATTTTGTGAAGTGTTCGACGGAAAATGGATTCCGTCGAAGATTTTTGACGGAAAATGTATTCCGTCGAAAACGGATGAATAAAATAAATGCAAAAGAAATTGATTTTGTGAAGTTTTTCGACGGAAAAAGGATTCCGTCGATGATTTTTGACGGAAAATGAATTCCGTCGAAAATGGATGAATAAAATAAATGCAAAAGAAATTGATATTATGAATTTTTTGACGGAAAACGGATTCCGTCAAAAATGGATGAAGAAAATAAATGCAAAAGAAATTGATTTTGTGAAGTGTTCGACGGAAAATGGATTCCGTCGAGAAAATGAATTCCGTCGAAAACGGATGAATAAAATAAATTCAAAAGAAATTGATTTTGTGAAGTTTTTCGCCAGAAAACGAATTCCGTTGAAAACGGATGAATAAAATAAATGCAAAAGAAATTGATTTTGTGAAGTTTTTCGACAGAAAATGGATTCCGTAGAATTTTTTCGATGAAAAATGGATTTTGCCGATCATTTTTGACGGAAAATGAATTCCGTCGAAAATGGATGAATAAAACAAATGCAAAAGAAATTGATTTTGTGAAGTTTTTTTGACGAAAAACGGATTCCGTCGAAAATGAATGAATAAAATAAATGCAAAAGAAATTGATATTGTGAAGTTTTTTGACGGAAAACGGATTCCGTCGAAAATGGATTAATAAAATAAATGCAAAAGAAATTGATTTTGGGAAGTTTTCGACGAAAAATGGATTCCGTCGAAGATTTTTGACGGAAAATGAATACCGTCGAAAACGGATGAATAAAATAAATTCAAAAGAATTTGGTTTTGTGAAGTTTTTCGACGGAAAATGGATCCCGTCGATGATTTTTGACGGAAAATGAATTCCATCGAAAATGGATGAATAAAAAAATGCAAAAGAAATTGATTTTGTGAAGTGTTTTTGACGGAAAACGGAATCCGTCAAAAATGGATGAATAAAATAAATGCAAAAGAAATTGATATTATGAATTTTTTTGACGGAAAACGGATGAAGAAAATAAATGCAAAAGAAATTGATTTTGTGAAGTGTTCGACGGAAAATGGATTCCGTCGAAGATTTTTGACGGAAAATTTATTCCGTCGAAAACGGATGAATAAAATAAATGCAAAAGAAATTGATTTTGTGAAGTTTTTCGACGGAAAAAGGATTCCGTCGATGATTTTTGACGGAAAATGAATTCCGTCGAAAATGGATGAATAAAATAAATGCAAAAGAAATTGATATTATGAATTTTTTGACGGAAAACGGATTCCGTCAAAAATGGATGAAGAAAATAAATGCAAAAGAAATTGATTTTGTGAAGTGTTCGACGGAAAATGGATTGCGTCGAAGATTTTTGATGGAAAATGTTTTCCGTCGAAAACGCATGAATAAAATAAATGCAAAAGAAATTGATTTTGTGAAGTTTTTAGACGGAAAAAGGATTCCGTCGATGATTTTTGACGGAAAATGAATTCCGTCGAAAATGGATGAATAAAATAAATGCAAAAGAAATTGATTTTGTGAAGTTTTTCGACGGAAAATGAATTCCTTCGTAGATTTTGGACGGAAAATGAATTCCGTCGAAAATGGATGAATAAAATAAATGCAAATGAAATTGATTTTGTGAAGTTTTTTTGACGGAAAACGGATTCCATCGAAAATGGACGAATAAAATAAATGCAAAAGAAATTGATATTGTGAAGTTTTTTGATGGAAAATGGATTCCGTCGAACATGGATGAATAAAATAAATGCAAAAGTAAATTGATTTTTTGAAGTTTTTCTACGGAAAATGGATTCCGTAGAAGATTTTTGATGGAAAATTGATTCTGTCGAAGATTTTTGACGGAAAATAAATTCCGTCGAAAATTGATGAATAAAATAAATGCAAAAGAAATTGATTTTGTGAAGTTTCTCGACGGAAAATGGATTCCTCCGAAGATTTTTGACGGAAAACGGATTCCGTCGAAAATGGATGAATAAAATAATTACAAAAGAAATTGATTTTGTGCTGTTTTTCGAAGGAAAATGGATTCCGTTGAAAACTGATGAATAAAATAAATGCAAAAGAAATTGATTTTGTGCAGTTTTTCAACGACAAATGGATTCCGTCGAAGATTTTTGACGGAAAATGAATTCCGTCCAAAATGGATGAATAAAATAAACGTAAAAGAAATTTATTTTGTGAAGTGTTTTTGACGGAAAACGGATTCCGTCGAAAATGGATGAATAAAATAAATGCAAAAGAAATTGATTTTGTGAAGTTTTTTGACGGAAAACGTATTCCGTCGAAAACGGATGAATAAAATAAATGCAAAAGAATTTGATTTTGTGAAGTTTTTCGACCAAAAAATGGATCCCGTCGATGATTTTTTACGGAAAATGAATTCGACCTAAAATTGATGAATAAAATAAATCCAAAGAAATTGATTTTGTGAAGTGTTTTTGACGGAAAACGGATTCCATCGAAAATGGATGAATAAAATAAATGTAAAAGAAATTGATATTGTGAAGTTTTTTGACGGAATTCCGTCGAAAATGGATGAATAAAATAAATGCAAAAGAAATTGATTTTGTGAAGTTTTTCGACGGAAAATGGATTCTGTCGATGATTTTTGACGAAAAATGAAATCCGTCGAAAATGGATGAATAAAATAAATGCAAAAGAAATTGATTTTGTGAAGTTTTTCGACAGAAAATGGATTCCTTCGAAGATTTTTTACGAAAAATGAATTCCGTCGAAAATGGATGAATAAAATAAATGCAAAAGAATTTGATTTTGTGAAGTTTTTCGACGCAAAATGGATCCTATCGATGATTTTTTATGAAAAATGAATTCCGTCGAAAATGGATGAATAAAATAAATGCAAAAGAAATTGATTTTATGAAGTTTTTTTTACGGAAAACGGATTCCGTCGAAAATGGATGAATAAAATAAATGCGAAAGAAATTGATTTTGTGAAGTTTTCGACGAAAAATGGATTCCGTCGAAGATTTTTGACGGAAAATGTATTCCGTCGAAAACGGATGAATAAAATAAATGCAAAAGAATTTTATTTTGTGAAGTTTTTCGATGGAAAATGGATCCTGTCGATGATTTTTGACGCAAAATGAATTCCATTGAAAATGGATGAATAAAATAAATGCAAAAGAATTTGATTTTGTGAAGTGTTTTTGACGGAAAACGGATTCCGTCGAAAATGGATGAATAAAATAAATGCAAAAGAAATTGATATTTTGATGTTTTTTGACGGAAAACGGATTCCGTCGAAAATGGATGAATAAAATAAATGCAAAAGAAATTGATTTTGTGAAGTTTTCGACGGAAAATGTATTTCGTCGATGATTTTTTACGGATAATGAATTCCGTCGAAAATGGATGAATAAAATAAATG
Source organism: Gastrolobium villosum (assembly GCA_032173675.1). Lineage (NCBI taxonomy): Eukaryota > Viridiplantae > Streptophyta > Magnoliopsida > Fabales > Fabaceae > Gastrolobium > Gastrolobium villosum. Next base: position 8,494 of record JAVKPL010004383.1, read on the forward strand.
CAAAAGAAATTGATTTTGTGAATTTTTTTGACGGAAAATGGATTCCGTCGAAAATGGATGAATAAAATAAATGCAAGAGAAATTGATATTTGGAAGTTTTTTGACGGAAAACAGATTCCGTCGAAAATGGATGAATAAAATAAATGCAAAAGAAATTGATTTTGTGAAGTGTTTCTGATGGAAAACGGATTCCGTCGAAAATGGATGAATAAAATAAATGCAAAAGAATTTTATTTTGTGAAGTTTATCGACGGAAAATGGATTCCGTCGATGATTTTTTACGGAAAATGAATTCCGTCGAAAATGGATGAATAAAATAAATGCAAAAGAAATTGATTTTGTGAATTTTTTTGACGGAAAATGGATTTCGTCGAAAACTGATGAATAAAATAAATGCAAAAGAAATTGATATTGTGAAGTTTTTTGACGGAAAACGGATTCCGTCGAAAATGGATTAATAAAATAAATGCAAAAGAAATTGATTTTGTGAAGTTTTTCGACGAAAAATGGATTCCGTAGAATATTTTCGATGAAAAATGGATTTTGCCGATCATTTTTTACGGAAAATGAATTCCGTCGAAAATGGATGAATAAAATAAATGCAAAAGAAATTGATTTTGTGAAGTTTTTTTGACGAAAACGGATTCCGTCGAAAATGAATGAATAAAATAAATGCAAAAGAAATTGATATTGTGAAGTTTTTTGACGGAAAACGGATTCCGTCGAAAATGGATTAATAAAATAAATGCAAAAGAAATTGATTTTGTGACGTTTTCGACGAAAAATGGATTCCGTTGAAGATTTTTGACGGAAAATGAATACCGTCGAAAACGGATGAATAAAATAAATTCAAAAGAATTTGGTTTTGTGAAGTTTTTCGACGGAAAATGGATCCCGTCGATGATTTTTGACGGAAAATGAATTCCATCGAAAATGGATGAATAAAAAAATGCAAAAGAAATTGATTTTGTGAAGTGTTTTTGACGGAAAATGGAATCCGTCAAAAATGGATGAATAAAATAAATGCAAAATAAATTGATATTATGAATTTTTTTGACGGAAAACGGATTCCGTCGAAAATGGATGAAGAAAATAAATGCAAAAGAAATTGATTTTGTGAAGTGTTCGACGGAAAATGGATTCCGTCGAAGATTTTTGACGGAAAATGTATTCCGTCGAAAACGGATGAATAAAATAAATGCAAAAGAAATTGATTTTGTGAAGTTTTTCGACGGAAAAGGATTCCGTCGATGATTTTTGACGGAAAATGAATTCCCTCGAAAATGGATGAATAAAATAAATGCAAAAGAAATTGATATTGTGAAGTTTTTTGACGGAAAACGGATTCCGTCAAAAATGGATGAAGAAAATAAATGCAAAAGAAATTGATTTTGTGAAGTGTTCGACGGAAAATGGATTCCGTCGAGAAAATGAATTCCGTCGAAAACGGATGAATAAAATAAATTCAAAAGAAATTGATTTTGTGAAGTTTTTCGCCAGAAAACGAATTCCGTTGAAAACGGATGAATAAAATAAATGCAAAAGAAATTGATTTTGTGAAGTTTTTCGACAGAAAATGGATTCCGTAGAATTTTTTCGATGAAAAATGGATTTTGCCGATCATTTTTGACGGAAAATGAATTCCGTCGAAAATGGATGAATAAAATAAATGCAAAAGAAATTGATTTTGTGAAGTTTTTTTGACGAAAAACGGATTCCGTCGAAAATGAATGAATAAAATAAATGCAAAAGAAATTGATATTGTGAAGTTTTTTGACGGAAAACGGATTCCGTCGAAAATGGATTAATAAAATAAATGCAAAAGAAATTGATTTTGGGAAGTTTTCGACGAAAAATGGATTCCGTCGAAGATTTTTGACGGAAAATGAATACCGTCGAAAACGGATGATTAAAATAAATTCAAAAGAATTTGGTTTTGTGAAGTTTTTCGACGGAAAATGGATCCCGTCGATGATTTTTGACGGAAAATGAATTCCATCGAAAATGGATGAATAAAAAAATGCAAAAGAAATTGATTTTGTGAAGTGTTTTTGACGGAAAACGGAATCCGTCGAAAATGGATGAATAAAATAAATGCAAAAGAAATTGATATTATGAATTTTTTTGACGGAAAACGGATTCCGTCGAAAATGGATGAAGAAAATAAATGCAAAAGAAATTGATTTTGTGAAGTGTTCGACGGAAAATGGATTCCGTCGAAGATTTTTGACGGAAAATTTATTCCGTCGAAAACGGATGAATAAAATAAATGCAAAAGAAATTGATTTTGTGAAGTTTTTCGACGGAAAAAGGATTCCGTCGATGATTTTTGACGGAAAATGAATTCCGTCGAAAATGGATGAATAAAATAAATGCAAAAGAAATTGATATTATGAATTTTTTGACGGAAAACGGATTCCGTCAAAAATGGATGAAGAAAATAAATGCAAAAGAAATTGATTTTGTGAAGTGTTCGACGGAAAATGGATTGCGTCGAAGATTTTTGATGGAAAATGTTTTCCGTCGAAAACGCATGAATAAAATAAATGCAAAAGAAATTGATTTTGTGAAGTTTTTAGACGGAAAAAGGATTCTGTCGATGATTTTTGACGGAAAATGAATTCCGTCGAAAATGGATGAATAAAATAAATGCAAAAGAAATTGATTTTGTGAAGTTTTTCGACGGAAAATGAATTCCTTCGTAGATTTTGGACGGAAAATGAATTCCGTCGAAAATGGATGAATAAAATAAATGCAAAAGAAATTGATTTTGTGAAGTTTTTTTGACAGAAAACGGATTCCATTGAAAATGGACGAATAAAATAAATGCAAAAGAAATTGATATTGTGAAGTTTTTTGATGGAAAATGGATTCCGTCAAACATGGATGAATAAAATAAATGCAAAAGTAAATTGATTTTTTGAAGTTTTTCTACGGAAAATGGATTCCGTAGAAGATTTTTGATGGAAAATTGATTCTGTCGAAGATTTTTGACGGAAAATAAATTCCGTCGAAAATTGATGAATAAAATAAATGCAAAAGAAATTGATTTTGTGAAGTTTTTCGACGGAAAATGGATTCCTCCGAAGATTTTTGACGGAAAATGGATTCCGTCGAAAATGGATGAATAAAATAATTACAAAAGAAATTGATTTTGTGCTGTTTTTCGAAGGAAAATGGATTCCGTTGAAAACGGATGAATAAAATAAATGCAAAAGAAATTGATTTTGTGACGTTTTCGACGAAAAATGGATTCCGTAGAATATTTTCGATGAAAAATGGATTTTGCCGATCATTTTTTACGGAAAATGAATTCCGTCGAAAATGGATGAATAAAATAAATGCAAAAGAAATTGATTTTGTGAAGTTTTTTTGACGAAAAACGGATTCCGTCGAAAATGAATGAATAAAATAAATGCAAAAGAAATTGATATTGTGAAGTTTTTTGACGGAAACGACGGATTCCGTCGAAAATGGATTAATAAAATAAATGCAAAAGAAATTGATTTTGTGACGTTTTCGACGAAAAATGGATTCCGTTGAAGATTTTTGACGGAAAATGAATACCGTCGAAAACGGATGAATAAAATAAATTCAAAAGAATTTGGTTTTGTGAAGTTTTTCGACGGAAAATGGATCCCGTCGATGATTTTTGACGGAAAATGAATTCCATCGAAAATGGATGAATAAAAAAATGCAAAAGAAATTGATTTTGTGAAGTGTTTTTGACGGAAAACGGAATCCGTCAAAAATGGATGAATAAAATAAATGCAAAATAAATTGATATTATGAATTTTTTTGACGGAAAACGGATTCCGTCGAAAATGGATGAAGAAAATAAATGCAAAAGAAATTGATTTTGTGAAGTGTTCGACGGAAAATGGATTCCGTCGAAGATTTTTGACGGAAAATGTATTCCGTCGAAAACGGATGAATAAAATAAATGCAAAAGAAATTGATTTTGTGAAGTTTTTCGACGGAAAAAGGATTCCGTCGATGATTTTTGACGGAAAATGAATTCCGTCGAAAATGGATGAATAAAATAAATGCAAAAGAAATTGATATTATGAATTTTTTGACGGAAAACGGATTCCGTCAAAAATGGATGAAGAAAATAAATGCAAAAGAAATTGATTTTGTGAAGTGTTCGACGGAAAATGGATTCCGTCGAGAAAATGAATTCCGTCGAAAACGGATGAATAAAATAAATTCAAAAGAAATTGATTTTGTGAAGTTTTTCGCCAGAAAACGAATTCCGTTGAAAACGGATGAATAAAATAAATGCAAAAGAAATTGATTTTGTGAAGTTTTTCGACAGAAAATGGATTCCGTAGAATTTTTTCGATGAAAAATGGATTTTGCCGATCATTTTTGACGGAAAATGAATTCCGTCGAAAATGGATGAATAAAATAAATGCAAGAGACATTGATTTTGTGAAGTTTTTTTGACGGAAAACGGATTCCGTCGAAAATGAATGAATAAAATAAATGCAAAAGAAATTGATATTGTGAAGTTTTTTGACGGAAAACGGATTCCGTCGAAAATGGATTAATAAAATAAATGCAAAAGAAATTGATTTTGGGAAGTTTTCGACGAAAAATGGATTCCGTCGAAGATTTTTGACGGAAAATGAATACCGTCGAAAACGGATGATTAAAATAAATTCAAAAGAATTTGGTTTTGTGAAGTTTTTCGACGGAAAATGGATCCCGTCGATGATTTTTGACGGAAAATGAATTCCATCGAAAATGGATGAATAAAAAAATGCAAAAGAAATTGATTTTGTGAAGTGTTTTTGACGGAAAACGGAATCCGTCGAAAATGGATGAATAAAATAAATGCAAAAGAAATTGATATTATGAATTTTTTTGACGGAAAACGGATTCCGTCGAAAATGGATGAAGAAAATAAATGCAAAAGAAATTGATTTTGTGAAGTGTTCGACGGAAAATGGATTCCGTCGAAGATTTTTGACGGAAAATTTATTCCGTCGAAAACGGATGAATAAAATAAATGCAAAAGAAATTGATTTTGTGAAGTTTTTCGACGGAAAAAGGATTCCGTCGATGATTTTTGACGGAAAATGAATTCCGTCGAAAATGGATGAATAAAATAAATGCAAAAGAAATTGATATTATGAATTTTTTGACGGAAAACGGATTCCGTCAAAAATGGATGAAGAAAATAAATGCAAAAGAAATTGATTTTGTGAAGTGTTCGACGGAAAATGGATTGCGTCGAAGATTTTTGATGGAAAATGTTTTCCGTCGAAAACGCATGAATAAAATAAATGCAAAAGAAATTGATTTTGTGAAGTTTTTAGACGGAAAAAGGATTCCGTCGATGATTTTTGACGGAAAATGAATTCCGTCGAAAATGGATGAATAAAATAAATGCAAAAGAAATTGATTTTGTGAAGTTTTTCGACGGAAAATGAATTCCTTCGTAGATTTTGGACGGAAAATGAATTCCGTCGAAAATGGATGAATAAAATAAATGCAAAAGAAATTGATTTTGTGAAGTTTTTTTGTCGGAAAACGGATTCCATCGAAAATGGACGAATAAAATAAATGCAAAAGAAATTGATATTGTGAAGTTTTTTGATGGAAAATGGATTCCGTCGAACATGGATGAATAAAATAAATGCAAAAGTAAATTGATTTTTTGAAGTTTTTCTACGGAAAATGGATTCCGTAGAAGATTTTTGATGGAAAATTGATTCTGTCGAAGATTTTTGACGGAAAATAAATTCCGTCGAAAATTGATGAATAAAATAAATGCAAAAGAAATTGATTTTGTGAAGTTTTTCGACGGAAAATGGATTCCTCCGAAGATTTTTGACGGAAAACGGATTCCGTCGAAAATGGATGAATAAAATAATTACAAAAGAAATTGATTTTGTGCTGTTTTTCGAAGGAAAATGGATTCCGTTGAAAACGGATGAATAAAATAAATGCAAAAGAAATTGATTTTGTGCAGTTTTTCAACGAGAAATGGATTCCGTCGAAGATTTTTGACGGAAAATGAATTCCGTCCAAAATGGATGAATAAAATAAACGTAAAAGAAATTTATTTTGTGAAGTGTTTTTGACGGAAAACGGATTCCGTCGAAAATGGATGAATAAAATAAATGAAAAGAAATTGATTTTGTGAAGTTTTTTGACGGAAAACGTATTCCGTCGAAAACGGGTGAATAAAATAAATGCAAAAGAATTTGATTTTGTGAAGTTTTTCGACCAAAAAATGGATCCCGTCGATGATTTTTGACGGAAAATGAATTCGACCGAAAATGGATGAATAAAATAAATCCAAAGAAATTGATTTTGTGAAGTGTTTTTGACGGAAAACGGATTCCATCGAAAATGGATGAATAAAATAAATGCAAAAGAAATTGATTTTGTGAAGTTTTTCGACGGAAAATGGATTCTGTCGATGATTTTTGACGAAAAATGAAATCCGTCGAAAATGGATGAATAAAATAAATGCAAAAGAAATTGATTTTGTGAAGTTTTTCGACAGAAAATGGATTCCTTCGAAGATTTTTTACGAAAAATGAATTCCGTCGAAAATGGATGAATAAAATAAATGCAAAAGAATTTGATTTTGTGAAGTTTTTCGACGCAAAATGGATCCTATCGATGATTTTTTATGAAAAATGAATTCCGTCGAAAATGGATGAATAAAATAAATGCAAAAGAAATTGATTTTATGAAGTTTTTTTGACGGAAAACGGATTCCGTCGAAAATGGATGAATAAAATAAATGCGAAAGAAATTGATTTTGTGAAGTTTTCGACGAAAAATGGATTCCGTCGAAGATTTTTGACGGAAAATGTATTCCGTCGAAAACGGATGAATAAAATAAATGCAAAAGAATTTTATTTTGTGAAGTTTTTCGATGGAAAATGGATCCTGTCGATGATTTTTGACGCAAAATGAATTCCATTAAAAATGGATGAATAAAATAAATGCAAAAGAATTTGATTTTGTGAAGTGTTTTTGACGGAAAACGGATTCCGTCGAAAATGGATGAATAAAATAAATGCAAAATAAATTGATATTTTGATGTTTTTTGACGGAAAACGGATTCCGTCGAAAATGGATGAATAAAATAAATGCAAAAGAAATTGATTTTGTGAAGTTTTCGACGGAAAATGTATTTCGTCGATGATTTTTTACGGATAATGAATTCCGTCGAAAATGGATGAATAAAATAAATTCAAAATGATTTTGTGAATTTTTTTGACGGAAAATGGATTCGGTCGAAGATATTTGGAAGTTTTTTGACGGAAAACAGATTCCGTCGAAAATGGATGAATAAAATAAATGCAAAAGAAATTGATTTTGTGAAGTGTTTCTGACGGAAAACGGATTCCGTCGAAAATGGATGAATAAAATAAATGCAAAAGAAATTGATATTTTGATGTTTTTTGACGGAAAACGGATTCCGTCGAAAATGGATAAGTAAAATAAATGCAAAAGAATTTTATTTTGTGAAGTTTATCGACGGAAAATGGATTCCGTCGATGATTTTTTACGGAAAATGAATTCCGTCGAAAATGGATGAATAAAATAAATGCAAAAGAAATTGATTTTGTGAATTTTTTTGACGGAAAATGGATTTCGTCGAAAATGGATGAATAAAATAAATGCAAAAAAAATTGATATTTGGAAGTTTTTTGACGGAAAACAGATTCCGTCGAAAATGGATGAATAAAATAAATGCAAAAGAAATTGATTTTGAGAAGTTTTCGACGGAAAATGGATTCCGTCGAAGATTTTTGACGGAAAATGTATTCGGTCGAAAACGGATGAATAAAATGAATGCAAAAGAATTTGATTTTGTGAAGTTTTTCGACGGAAAATGGATCCCGTCAATGATTTTTAACGGAAAATGAATTCCACCGAAAATGGATGAATAAAATAAATGCAAAAGAAATTGATTTTGTGAAGTGTTTTTTACGGAAAACGGATTCCGTCGAAAATGGATGAATAAAATAAATGCAAAACAAATTGATATTGTGAAGTTCTTTGACGGAAAACGGATTTCGTCGAAAATGGATGAATAAAATAAATGCAAAAGAAATTGATTTTGTGAAGTTTTCGACGGAAAATGGATTCCGTCGAAGATTTTTGACGGAAAATGTATTCCGTCGAAAACGGATGAATAAAATAAATGCAAAAGAAATTGATTTTGTGAAGTTTTTCGACGGAATATGTGTTCTGTCGAAAACGGATGAATAAAATAAATGCAAAAGAAAAAGATTTTGTGAAGTTTTTCGACGAAAAATGGATTCCGTCGATGATTTTTTACGGAAAAAGAATTCCGTCGAAAATGGATGAATAAAATAAATGCAAAAGAAATTGATGAAGTTTTTTTGACAGAAAACGGATTCATTCGAAAATGGATGAATAAAATAAATGCAAAAGTAATTGATATTGTGAAGTTTTTTGAAGGAAAACGGATTCCGTCGAAAATGGATGAATAAAATAAATGCAAAAGAAATTGATTTTGTGATGTTTTCGAAGAAAAATGGATTCTGTCGAAGATTTTTGACGGAAAATGTATTCCGTCGAAAATGGATGAATAAAATAAATGCAAAAGAATTTGATTTTGTGAAGTTATTCGACGGAAAATGGATCCCGTAGATGATTTTTGACGGAAAATGAATTCCATCGAAAATGGATGAATAAAATAAATGTAAAAGAAATTGATTTTGTGAAGTGTTTTTGACGGAAAACGGATTCCGTCGAAAATGGATGAATAAAATAAATGCAAAAGAAATTGATATTATGAAGTTTTTTGACGGAAAACGGATTTCGTCGAAAATGGATGAATAAAATAAATGCAAAAGAAATTGATTTTGTGAAGTTTTCGACGGAAAATGAATTCCATCGAAAACTGATGAATAAAATAAATGCAAAAGAAATTGATTTTGTGAAGTTTTTCGACGGAAAATGTATTCCGTAGAAAAATGGATTTCGTCGAAGATTTTTGACGGAAAATGAATTCCACCGAAAACGGATGAATAAAATAAATGCAAAAGAAATTGATTTTGTGAAGTTTTTCGATGGAAAACGGATTCTGTCGAAAATGGATGAATAAAATAAATGCAAAAGAAATTGATTTTGTGAAGTTTATTGACGGAAAACGTATTCCGTCGAAAATGGATGAATAAAATAAATACAAAAGAAATTTATTTTGTGAAGTTTTCGACGAAAAATGGATTCCGTCGAAGATTTTTGACGGAAAATGTATTCCGTCGAGAACGGATGATTAAAATAAATGCAAAACAAATTGATTTTGTGAAGATTTTCGACGGAAAATGTGTTTTGTCGATGATTTTTGACGGAAAATGAATTCCGTCGAAAATGGATGAATAAATTAAATGCAAAAGAAATAGATTTTGTGAACTTTTTCGACGAAAAACGGATTTCGTCGAAAATGGATGAACAAAATAAATGCAAAAGAAATTGATATTGTGCATTTATTATGTTCATCCATTTTCCACGGAATCCGTTTTCCATCAAAAAAACTTCACAAAATCAATTTCTTTTGCGTTTATTTTATTCATCCATTTTCGACGGAAAACGGATTCCGTCGAAAATCATTGACGGGATCCATTTTCCGTCGAAAAACTTCACAAAATCAATTTATTTAGCATTTATTTTATTCATCCATTTTCGACGGAATTCATTTTGCGTCAAAAATCTTCGACAGAATCCATTTTTCGTCAAAAATCTTCTACGGAAACATTTTCCGTCGAAAAACTTCAAAAAATTAATTTCTTTCGCATTTATTTTATTCATCTATTTTCGACGGAATCCGTTTTCCGTCAAAAAACTTCACAATATCAATTTCTTTTGCATTTATTATATTCATCCATTTTCCACGGAATCCGTTTTCCATCAAAAAAACTTCACAAAATCAATTTCTTTTGCATTTATTTTATTCATCCATTTTCGACGGAATTCGTTTTCCGCCAAAAATCATCGACGGAATCCATTTTCCGTCGAAAAACTTCACAAAATCAATTTCTTTTGCATTTATTTTATTCATCCATTTTCGACGGAATTCATTTTCCGTAAAAAATCATCGACGGAATCCATTTTCCGTCGAAAAACTTCACAAAATCAATTTCTTTTGCATTTATTTTATTCATACGTTTTCGACGGAATACATTTTTCGCCAAAAATCTTCGACGGAATCCATTTTCCGTCGAAAACTTCACAAATCAATTTCTTTTGCATTTATTTTCTTCATCCATTTTCAACGGAATCCGTTTTCCGTCAAAAAACATCACAATATCAATTTCTTTTGCATTTATTTTATTCATCCATTTTCGACGGAATCCGTTTTCCGTCAAAAAATAACACAAAATCAATTTCTTTTGCATTTATTTTATTCATCCATTTTCGATGGAATTCATTTTCCGTCAAAAATCTTCGAAGGAATCCATTTTCTATCGAAAAACTTCACAAAATCAATTTCTTTTGCATTTATTTTATTCATCCATTTTCGACGGATTTCATTTTCCGTCAAAAATCATCGACGGAATCCATTTTCTGTCGAAAAACTTCACAAAATCAATTTCTTTTGCATTTATTTTATTCATCCATTTTCGACGGATTTCATTTCCGTCAAAAATCATCGACAAATCCATCGAAAAACTTCACAAAATCAATTTCTTTTGCATTTATTTTATTCATCCATTTTCGACGGAATTCCGTCAAAAAACTTCACAATATCAATTTCTTTTGCATTTATTTTATTCATCCATTTTCGATGGAATCCGTTTTCCGTCAAAAACACTTGACAAAATCAATTTTTTTGGATTTATTTTATTCATCCATTTTTGGTCGAATTCATTTTCTGTCAAAAATCATCGACGTGATCCATTTTTTGGTCGAAAAACTTCACAAAATCAAATTCTTTTGCATTTATTTTATTCATCCGTTTTCGACGGAATACATTTTCAGTCAAAAATCTTCGACGGAATCCATTTTTCGTTGAAAACTTCACAAAATCAATTTATTTTGCATTTATTTTCTTCATCCATTTTCGACGGAATCCTTTTTCCGTCAAAAAACTTCACAATATCAATTTCTTTTGCATTTATTTTATTCATCCATTTTCGACGGAATCCGTTTTTCGTCAAAAACACTTCACAAAATAAATTTCTTTTGCATTTATTTTATTCATCCATTTTGGACGGAATTCATTTTCCGTCCAAAATCTTCGACGGAATCCATTTCTCGTTGAAAAACTTCACAAAATCAATTTCTTTTGCATTTATTTTATACATCAGTTTTCGACGGAATCCATTTTCCTTCGATAAACTTTACAAAATCAATTTCTTTTTCAATTTATTTTATTCATCCATTTTCGATGGAATTCGTTTTCCGTCAAAAATCTTCAACGAATTTCCTTTTTTGTCGAAAAACTTCACAAAATCAATTTCTTTTGCATTTATTTTATTCATCCGTTTTCAACGGAATCCATTTTCCTTCGAAAAACAGCACAAAATCAATTTCTTTTGTAATTATTTTATTCATCCATTTTCGACGGAATCCGTTTTCCGTCAAAAATCTTCGGAGGAATCCATTTTCCGTCGAAAAACTTCACAAAATCAATTTCTTTTGCATTTATTTTATTCATCAATTTTCGACGGAATTTATTTTCCGTCAAAAATCTCCGACAAAATCAATTTTCCATCAAAAATGTTCTACGGAATCCATTTTCCGTAGAAAAACTTCATAAAATCAATTTCTTTTGCATTTATTTTATTCATCCATGTTCGACGGAATCCATTTTCCATCAAAAAACTTCACAATATCAATTTCTTTTGCATTTATTTTATTCATCCATTTTCGATGGAATTCGTTTTCCGTCAAAAAAACTTCACAAAATCAATTTCTTTTGCATTTATTTTATTCATCCATTTTCGATGGAATTCATTTTCCGTCCAAAAGCTACGAAGGAATTCATTTTCCGTCGAAAAAATTCACAAAATCAATTTCTTTTGCATTTATTTTATTCATCCATTTTCGACGGAATTCATTTTCCGTCAAAAATCATCGACGGAATCCTTTTTCCGTCGAAAAACTTCACAAAATCAATTTCTTTTGCATTTATTTTATTCATCCGTTTTCGACGGAATACATTTTCTGTCGAAAAACTTCACAAAATCAATTTCTTTTGCATCTATTTTCTTCATCCATTTTCGACGGAATTCATTTTCCGTCAAAAATCTTCATAAAATCAATTTCTTTTGCATTTATTTTATTCATCCATTTTCGACGGAATTCATTTTCCGTCAAAAATCTTCGTCGGAATCCATTTTCCGTCGAAAAACTTCACAAAATCAATTTCTTTTGCATTTATTTTAGAGTAAACACCCTTTTTGGTCCCTGACAATATCCACGAAATCCTTTTTAGTCCCTGGCAATAAAAAAGGACCAAATTGGTCCCTAAAATGATGAAAAAATGACCAAGGAGTACTTATTACAATTGGCAGAAGGACTAAAGTGGCCCTTTTTTCATAATTTTAGGGACCAATTTGGTCCTTTTTTATTGCCAGGGACTAAAAAGGATTTCGTAGATATTACCAGGGACCAAAAAGGATGTTTACACTTTATTTTATTCATCCGTTTTCGACGGAATACATTTTCCGTCAAAAATCTTCGACGAAATCCATTTTCCGTCGAACACTTCACAAAATCAATTTCTTTTGCATTTATTTTCTTCATCCATTTTCGACGGAATCCGTTTTCCGTCAAAAAAATTCATAATATCAATTTCTTTTGTATTTATTTTATTCATCCATTTTCGACGGAATCCGTTTTCCGTCAAAAACACTTCATAAAATCAATTTCTTTTGCATTTATTTTATTCATTTCATTTTCCGTCAAAAATCATCGACGGGATCCATTTTCCTTTGAAAAACTTCACAAAACCAAATTCTTTTGCATTTATTTTATTCATCCATTTTCGACGGAATTCATTTTCCGTCAAAAATCTTCGACGGAATCCATTTTTCGTCGAAAACTTCACAAAATCAATTTCTTTTGCATTTATTTTATTCATCCATTTTCGACGGAATTCATATTCCGTCAAAAATGATCGGCAAAATCCATTTTTCATCGAAAATATTCTACGGAATCCATTTTCTGTCGAAAAACTTCACAAATTCAATTTCTTTTGCATTTATTTTATTCATCCGTTTTCAACGGAATTCGTTTTCCGGCGAAAAACTTCACAAAATCAATTTCAATTGAATTTATTTTATTCATCCGTTTTCGACGGAATTCATTTTCCGTAAAAAATCTTCGACGGAATCCATTTTCCGTCAAAAAACTTGACAAAATCAATTTCTTTTCCATTTTTTTATTCATCCATTTTTGACGGAATTCATTTTCCGTCAAAAATCTTCGACTGAATCCATTTTTCGTCGAAAAACTTCACAAAATCAATTTCTTTTGCATTTATTTTATTCATCCGTTTTCGACGGAATTCTTTTTCCGTAAAAAATCTTCGACGGAATCCATTTTCCGTCAAAAAACTTGACAAAATCAATTTCTTTTGCATTTTTTTATTCATCCATTTTTGACGGAATTCATTTTTCGTCAAAAATCTTCGACTGAATCCATTT
>JAVKPL010004384.1:0-21948 GCA_032173675.1 Gastrolobium villosum
AGGAATGCTGCACGTGCATTAGTATCAAATGCAATAAAACTTAATCAATGCAAAATTTTACTAGTTCGTATGGAGAGTGGAAGAGCATCAATTTAATGTCAAAGAAACAGCAAAACAGGGTATCTTTATTAGATGCAATAAATGTGTATACTCTTAGTACACTGAATTAAACTATCAAGCTCACTCGAAAGCCGTAAAAGAAAGCAAGGAATATATACACGAGATTTCAAATAGGGTTTTATAAGAGTTATATTGTAGGAAAAATGATTATGTTATGTTATAGAGATTCGTTTTGTGTGCCGGATTTTTTTTTTTTTGCTGGGGCCCCACAAAATGTTGTGAGTGTAAGAAATTTTATGTAGTCATGTTAAATGATAGATGATAAACCTTTTCAAATAATTAGAGAAATATAGTTTTGTTATATATATAGCTTGGAGTTTGGATACCAATTTTTCTCTATTTTGTGAGGGTATTAGATGAGATTATCATTTAGATTTTAATTACATATTTGAATACATGTAGTACTTTATTTTAAGGGAAATTATACTCTTATGTTATATGAGATTTATCTCTCATGTTACACTCACATAAAAAGTTGTGCCTCACTTTTTTTTCTTTTTTCCTTTTTTAAAAATTGGTGGGCCCCACTTAATTTATCTCACAACATAAGATAACTTCTCCTCTACAACATGAGAAAAGTAAACCACTTATTTTAATTATTTTTCAGGGGTGCCTAAATTGTTGTGCAAAATAAATAAATAAAATTGATGGGACGAATAACTAAAGCTCTGAGAATTTGATTAATGCTCTTTTTGGCTTGTTGGGCATGGCCTACAGGTTTAAATACTCACCAAGCATTTGACAGCAAGCTGTCTAGAAATCATTTTTGGAACAGAGAAAACTTGGGCAGATGAAAACAAAGCAACGGCTAGATATTTGCAGCAGTTTCATGTGCTAAGTTCACAGAATTGATAATCTATTATTTATGATGAAATTATTGCAAAAAACAACTGGGTGTGGCAGAGTACGAGGGCCCATAATGTACTACATCAAACAATTTTTAGTACGGTCCAAAATTAATTGATTATTGTAAATAAGTAATTATTTGAAGATCATTAAGGAAAGTTAGCGACATTTTCTATTCTGACTAAATTCAATATATGATTACCATTAAAATGCAAAATGGTGCTTTCTTAAAGAGGCTTAGTTCAAAAATCAAAATTAGAGTGAGTGGACCTAAATTTTATGAGATAATATTTAGGATTTTCACTTTATCCTTTAACATAACACAACAAACTTTCCTACACACCCAATATTTTGTGGGACCCACACATTTTAAAATAAAAAAAGAAAAAAATATGGCACGCAAAATGAATCTCTATAATATTACACGATCATTTTTCCTACAACATAATAAACATAAAACCCTAATATTTATCTATCTCAGATTTCTAATTTTTTTTTGATAAATTATTCTACCTATTCTTGTATATACACTTTATTTATCACTTTTCAATATCGTTAGATCAGAATCTCAATTAATCTTTATCATTTCTCTCTCCTCTTAATACTATGATCTAACAGTGTTGGAAAGTAATAAATAAAGTAGACATGAAAAAAATGGAGGTAGAATAGCATAACCTAATGTTTTTTTTTACCATAGTTTTTTGCATTTTAGAAACTGAGGTTTTGATAAAGTTGTTGAACTTGCATAAACATTAGGGGAGAGTGACCAAAGTGCTTACCAGACTGCCACGCCAACAGTAAATTTTGCCAAAATGCCACGGCATAATTCGCTACACAGTGTAGCAAATTATGCATGCAAGTAATTCGCTACACAGTGTGGCGAAATATGCCACGTCAGAACCAAAAATGCCACATGTCAAATTTTGACATTTTGGCATAATTCGCTATCTTAGGTAGCGAATTTCTGAAAATTTGACACGTGGCATTTTTGGTTCTGACGTGGCATATTTCGCTACACTGTGTAGCGAATTACTTGCATGCATAATTCGCTACACTATGTAGCGAATTATGCCGCGTGGCATTTTGGCAAAATTTACTGTTGGCGTGACAGTCTGGTAAATTTTTTGTCGAAACGTGACAAAATGGTCACTTTCCCAAACAGTAGAGAGGCTGGTGGCACAGGAACAAGGAAATTCAAAGACAAAAAAAGTCTTCTTGAAGAGAATCAAAACCCAACATTATTAAGATTGTAATGGAACATATTCTGCTAGTTCATAAGCCATTTGGAATTTTTCTTTTCAGTAGATGGAGGAGACGCAAAGCCACTTTTTTTTCTCTCTCTTTTATTAAGTCAGAAAAAGTCTCCTTCAAAATTTCATGGAATCAGATGCTTCTATGGCTTTATTCATCCCCTTTTCCTCCTTACTTACGTTGCCTACCCCATCTTCCAATTAAGAGTCCCATCTTTGAACGATTCCATGATTAATTGCCCAATTTCCTAAATGATTCAATGTCTAGCAATTATTATAATTAGTGTTATTTTCTTAGGTAATGCAATTTTTTCTGGAGGTTCTAAATAATTTACCTCAGATAATAGGAAATGAGTTTGAAACTTTAGATTCTTGTTGAGAGACCTGTCATCATCTTCTGCCAAAAAAAATTTATCTTGGGTAGGAAAATGGCATTTACAATTTCTCTCCACCAATGTTGAAATTATTATGAACAGCAATACTTAAGTCCGAACTATATATATATTTTTTTTTTGGTTTCCGAAGATATCCTCTGACCGACGGTTGAAGACTAATTCTTTCAAGGCGGGAGATCACATTAAGTGGGTAAACCTCTCTCAACAAAGCCTTTTACATATGCACGGTCAGGGATCGAATCCCTGTCAGCATATTTGAGGAACCCAACTATCTACTAATTTAGCCGTGCTTTGTTGATGTCCCAACTCTATATTGGCACACAATGAAATTACAGAACAATAACTTTATGGCAATGATGGCAATTGGGAAAGTTAATATGCTTTGTGACACAAATAATCATGCTAGATAATTTGTATAGCCGAGAGTGATAGTGTTATATCAAGTAGCAAAAACAAAAAGCATTGATAATGCTATGTGGAGAATGTTCCTCAAGACAGATGGTGTTGGTTTTCCTTTTCAAATATGGTCCCGGAGAACAAAGTGCCCAAAGCTTGGGTTCTTATTCTGATTAGCCATCGCAACCGAAAGGAGAAAGGACCACATTTTTTTATTTTTTATTTTTTTGGTACAAACATTTCTTTCTTCTTTATTAATTATAATTGAAATGGATTCTCTGATATGAGAAAAAACATCACATGGTCATATGAGAATATCACAACCATATAAAGTTAAATCAATGGTTATGATTTTGTAACTACCTATTTTACTATTTTTTCTCTCTCCTCTTTTATTACCATTGATCCACCTTTGTATGGTTATGATTTCCCACTTTACCATGTCATGTGATTTTGATATGGACCAACCACAATAACAGAGCTAAAACATAATCAACTCACGAAACCCATAACTAAACATTCATCATTCATGTATTTCTCAATAACAATAGCAATCAGAAATGCTGTCACAGAGAGGTTTGTAGGCTATAACGAAATTACAAGATCCCAAAAGAAATGCAATAAAGATAAAGATAATATGGAACACATATGAGAGGTTCCACTCTCTCCCAAATCCCAAAAAAGGCCCAAGGTTCTACTAATTTCCAGATCCCCTTCCATGCTCCCTTCCCTCTGCTTATAACTAACTCCAAGTCCTCCACTAACTCCAAGTCCTCCACTAACTCCAAGTCCTCTACGCTCTCCATTCTGTTACGGGGTAATTTGGGCACATCCTAGCTGACGTGGCAATAGCTGTGTATGTTTGCTGACAAGGATCGTATCAATACTTCCCCCCAAACAATCACCTTGTCCTCAAGGTGATGTTTAACCCCCAAGAACCTTCCATCGAGATCCCATTGCTTGAATTGTTGGGATCCATATATGCTCGAAGAATGATAACTCCCACCAGGATCCCATTCTGTTATTGCCCTTGAACCCTTAATTACAAATTTGTAGTTGGGTGTCTCTGCCTTTGTTTTCACAAAGCAAGAAACATGAGCTCTGATTATCAGATTTTCATTAGCCGACATAACAGCCTTATCACGTTGATGAGCCTTATCACGTTGATGAAAAACATTAATGACAATGGAATAATGTTCTGTTCCCAATATATCTTTCTACTGATTCCCATAGCTAGGCAAAGGATGTTCTTGTATTCCATCCAGTCCAACAAAATCAGAATCTTCAACAAATAAAATATTCTGTTTATTTTCATTGACTACGCGAAACCTCTTAACTGCGTTGATTACCTCAGAATTTCCTAACTCACGCCATGCTTCAACCCAAGGTCTCCACGCTTGGTCGTTCTCTTTTCTGACTATCCGCCATAATACCAGGCGATTCAAAACCAAGGTAATTGGTTCCTTGGTATTGATGTCCACCGTCGCAGAGTGACAGGAGGAGATGAACTCAGAAATATTGGCAAAACCGATTTGGTTATTGACAAACTCCTCCAGCGAAGGATTTGGACCAATTTTTGATACGCCAACTACTGGTGCCACTGCTGCTCCGTCTTCTTCCCTCTCACCTTCTTCCTCGTCGTCGTCTCCCAGTTGCAGATGGAGCTGACGGGCCTGACCTATGTGGCTTGGGTTCCAATGCTTGTCACGTATGAAGTCGCAATGTTGTTGCTCGTGGAATTCAGCCTGAGACAACCGTCGCTCTTGTCTCGCGAAGCTTTTCGTCGTTGGGTTTTCGGTGATGGAAACAGAACCCTTCGCCGCTGACCCTTCCTTAGGGTTTTCACTAAGACCATTTTGTGTATACACTAACCCAGCATTAGAGATGCTAAGGTTCAAGTCTGAAAAGCGAATTGGGCTCGTATTGTTTAAGCTACCTTGGCCTATATGGGCTGCGAATTCACTTTTTGTTTTAGTTAGGCCCAAATTTCTACGCTGGCCCAAGGTTGTGCGAATTAAGCCCTGATCCCATTTCATCGATCCAGAACCTTCCTCCCTCCCAAACACGTTTTTCTTCTCAATCTTCAACGACAACTTCATCATCTCCGTCAAGCTAAGCGTCGGGTACCTCAGCAGCTCCCCCTTGATATTGTTGCGCACTCCGTTCAGCCATGCTTCCTTGAGTAAGTCTTCATCCTCGAAACGAAGAGCTCCCACCGTTTTTTTGATTTCCGCTCGAAATTCAGCAATACTCCCCCATTATTTGAGCGAGTACAGATCTCTGTACAAGCTATCTAGCGCCACTGCGTTGAACCTTCTGCCCTTCCTTTCTCCGTTAGCATCTAAAATGTTGTCGTCCGAATCTTCTTCTCCTCTACGAGAACGTCTCCTCCTTCTCCCCGCCATCTCGTCCAACCTCCGAATGATTTCAGTCAATCCCATCTCACTTGCTTCCAGCCTTTGAATCACTTCATTGTGCCGTGCTTCATTCCTGCGCAGCTTATCTTCTAAACTTTCCAATCGATTCTCCATTCTTCTGGTAGTAACCATCCCACAGAGCTCCTACATCGGAGCTCTGATACCAATTGATACGAACCAACCACAATAACAGAACTAAAACATAATCAACTCAGGAAACCCATAACTAAACATTCATCATTCATGTGTTTCTCAATAACAATAGCAATCAGAAATGCTGTTACAGAGAGGTTTGTAGGCTATAACGAAATTACAAGATCCCAAAAGAAATGCAATAAAGGTAAAGATAATGTGGAACACATATGAGAGGTTCCACTCTCTCCCAAATCCCAAAAAAGGCCCAAGGTTCTACTAATTTCCAGATCCCCTTCCATGCTCCCTTCCCTCTGCTTATAACTAACTCCAAGTCCTCCACGCTCTCCATTCTGTTACGGGGTAATTTGGGCACATCCTAGCTGACGTGGCAATAGCTGTGTATGTTTGCTGACTAGGATCATATCAGTTTTTTTCACATCAGAGGATCCGGATCCAATTGTAATACCGTGGATAGCACAATATGATGTAACCACTTTATTTTTGTAAGAATATGATTAGATATGATTAGACATGATTGGATTCTGTCCTATCCGTAAATATTCTGATTGTATTAGGATTGCATTAGGTATGGGCCTTTCACTTAAGCCCATTCGGGTCTCTATATATTGTAACTCTTTGAATTAGATCAATACACAACATATTATTTTACACTTAAGTTGGTATCAGAGCTCTTTCGCTCTGGGAACCCTCGCTTCCGCTTAGAAACCTTGTTTTCACTTTAAAACCTAAGCCCACTGCTTAGGAGTCACCTTTTCTTTGTTGTGCGTCCTTCCGGCAAGCCATCAAGGACTCTAAGTCCTTTCCGAGCAATTTCTGAACGCGTCCACACCTCCAATTGTCACCGAAACCACCGTCAGCCACTGTTCAGGCCGCCGGAGCACTTTTCCGGCGAGTTTTCAGCCCTGACCGAACGTGACCAGCACCCTCTCCTCCCAGCGACCAGCTCTGTGGTAGTCCGGGCACCACCGGAGTTGCCACGCACTCTCACGCACCTCAAAGCTTCTCTGCGCGTGGGCTTCACGCGCCACCTTCTGCCGGCGCGTGAGCACTATTCCGGCGGCCTTTTCCGGTTGGTCTTGGACAAAACTTCTAGCCTTCTTCTCCTCTTTCTAGATCTGTGCTTGGTTCTTTGTTGGTCTCACTTTAGACGCGTGGTTCTCCTTGATTGGATATCGTTTGCCTTCGTTTACGCTTTTATATTCTGTCTTTAAATGACAGCAGCGTCCCCTGATCTCTCGGAGGTTAACTCCCCTTGTCCTCCTGTCAAAACTTCCTCAGGAATCATCTCTACTAATATTGGGCCCATTACATCTTCCAAACTGAAGGATTCTAATAACTACAAGAATTGGGCCACCTCTCTTGCTGCGAATATAGCTCAGTCAGACAATGCATCATTTGGTTCAGTTTCTTCTCAGTCTCAGCCCTCCGCTCGATATACTGGTAATCCTGTTTCTTATGTTTCATAATCTACATCACTTGGCACTTGGATATTTGACTCAGGTTCTACCGATCATCTCTGTGGTAATAAGGAACTCTTTACATCTCTTACTTATTCTGATCATTTACTTTCATTTATCCTTGTTGATGTAACCAAAGCCCCAGTTCGTGGGATTGGACAAGTTCGCCCGACCTCTACCTTGGCCTTGACATCTGTTTATTACATTCCTGGCATCCCTTATAACTTAATTTCTATTATTAAGTTGATCCACTCCCTTACTTGCACCATTACTTTTTCTAACCATTATGTTTCTGTGCAGGATCCGGGTACGGGGAAGATGATTGGAGTGGGTCGTGAGTCACGGGGCTTTACTATCTAGAGGTGCCTCATCCTTCAGTGGCATTCTCTCTCACAGAATCTCCACAGTCGCCTCGGTCATCCAAGTTTTACAAAATTGCAGAAGATGGTTCCTTTTTTATTTGGTCTTCAGTCTTTAGATTGTCTGTCATGTCAGCAAGGGAAGCATACACGCTCCTCTTTTGCCAGTAGAATCAATAAAAGCATATGCCCCTTTCTCTCTTGTTCATTCAGATATCTGGGGTCCAAGTCGTACCTTGTCCGTTTTAGGTTTTCGGTATTTCGTTACCTTTATTGATGATTTCTCCCGTTGCACTTGGATTTATTTAATGAAAAACCGTTCTGAGTTGTTTTCTATTTATCAAAAATTCTCTGCTGAAATTCATACTCAATTTGGTGTCTCTATTCATATTTTACGTAGTGATAATGCTAAGGAATATGTTTCTGTGGACTTTTCTAATGTCTTAGCGAAACAGGGTACTCTACACCAAACTACTTGTCCTCACACTCCACAACAAAATGGAGTAGCTGAACGTAAGAATAGACATCTCATTGAGACTGCACGGACTCTTCTTATTCACATGCATGTTCCTCTTCACTTTTAGGCCGATGCAGTCCTTGCCTCTTGTTTTATCATCAACCGTATGCCTTCATCTGTGTTTAATAATGACATTCCCCATAACTTATTGCTTCCAGATGTTCCTCTCTATCCTCTATCCCCACATGTCTTTTGGTTGTACCTGTTTTGTTCATGATCTCACCCCTGGTAAGGACAAGTTAACATCTAAAGCCTTTACATGTATTTTTCTTGGTTATTCTCGTCTTTAAAAGGGTTATCGTTGTTATTCTCCCGATCTTAAGCGTTAGTTAGTTTCCGCTGATGTCACTTTTCTTGATCAACAACCCTTTAATTCTATCACATCTTAGTTGTCACAGGTTGATCATGTTCTTCCTGTCCCTTTTCTTGACTTGTCTTTGCTAGCTGCAGGTGCTTCTATTCCAAATGAGCAACCTATTGCTTCTATTCCAGATGAGCAACCTATCGCTTCTATACCTGCGGACCGTCCACTTCTCACCTATCAGCGTTGCAAAACTATGCCTCCTGACGATTCGACTCTTGCTGACTCATCGCCCACTGCTGTTGATTCTTCCCCTCCGGATCCTTCACCAGAGGCTCTTCCCATTGCTCAAAGTAAAGGTACACGTACTACTCGTAATCCTTATCCTCTTTATACCCTTTTGAGCTATGACCGTCTTTCTTCACCTCATTTCACCTTTGTTTCTAGTCTTTCTTCTGTTTCTATTCCTAAGACCACAGGTGAAGCACTTTCCCATCCAGGGTAGCGCAAAGCGATGCTTGATGAGATGACTGCACTTCATTCCAATGACACTTGCGACCTTGTTTCTGCTCCTCCAGAGAAGTCTATAGTTGGTTATCATTGGGTGTTTACTGAGAAAGTCGGACCTGATGGCCATGTTGATCGACTCAAGGCACAACTAGTTGCAAAGGGTTTTACTCAAATCTTCGGCCTTGATTATAGCGATACATTCTCTCTGGTCGCTAAGATGGCGTCAGTTCGCCTATTTCTTGTTCTTGCTGCTGTTCGTCATTGGCCACTCCTTCAACTTGACATCAAAATTGCCTTTCTTCATGGTGATTTACAAGATGAAGTGTACATGGAGTAACCACCTAGTTTTGTTCCTCATGGGGAGTCTGGGAAGGTGTGTCGTCTTCGAAAATCCTTATATGGTCTCAAGCAGTCTCCTCGTGCATGGTTCAGTCGCTTCAGTTCTGCAGTTCAGGCGTTTGGCTTAATTCGCGGTAAAGTTGACCATTTTGTATTTTATAGGATCACATCTCCTGATAAGTGCATCTATTTGTTAGTCTATGTTGATGACATCATTCTCACCGGAAGTGATGAAGACAGAATTCGTCATTTAAAATAGCATTTATTCAGTTCATTTCAAACAAAGGACCTTGGGAAGCTGCGTTACTTCTTGGGAATTGAGGTGACCCAATCTAGCCAGGGCATTTCTATCTGTCAAAGGAAGTATGCCTTGGATATCCTAGAAGAGACTGGTATGTTGGGGTGTAAACCAGTTGATACACCCATGGATCCTAATGTGAAGTTATTTCCCGGATAGGGGGAGCCGTTATCTGATCCTGGACGTTATCGGAGGCTAATTGGGAAGCTCAATTATCTTACTGTGACTAGACCATACATTAGTTTTGCTGTTAGTACGGCTAGTCAGTTCCTTGATTCCCCTTGTGATTCTCATTGGGATGCTGCCGTGAGGATCCTCTGATACTTCAAAGGAGCACCAGGAAAAGCTTTGTTGTATTCGGATCAGGGAAATATAGAGATTTGTGGTTATTCAGATGCTGATTGGGCAGGATCACCCTTGGACAGACGCTCTACTTCCGGTTATTGTGTCTTCTTCGGAGGAAACTTAATTTCGTGGAAAAGCAAGAAACAACCTGTTGTTTCTCGATCTAGTGCAGAAGCTGATTATTGTGCAATGGCAAATACTACCTGTGAGTTAATCTGGTTAAAGCAGTTGATTCAGGAGCTTCATCTTTGTGAACAGAAATAACCCATGACACTCATCTGTGATAATCAAGTTGGGCTACATATATCCTCTAATCCTGTTTTTCATGAGAGGACCAAACATATAGAGATTAATTGTCACTTCATTCGAGAAAAGATTCAGTTAGGAGAAATCAAGACAGCTTTCGTCAACTCTACTAATCAACTAGCGGATGTCTTCACTAAAGCTCTTAAAGGTCCTCGGGTTGAATACATTCGTAACAAGCTTGGTGCTCACAATATATATGCACCAGCAGTATTAGAATATAATAAATATGATTAGATATGATTAGACATGATTGGATTCCATCCTATCCATAAATATTCTGTTTGTATTAGGATTGCATTAGGTATGAGCCTTTCACTTAAGCCTTAGGGTCTCTATATATTGTAACTCTCTGAATTAGATCAATATACAACATATTATTTTACATTTAAGTATTTTCTTGAAATTCTGCCCTTCGTTCGTCTAAGTTATTGTTATGTGTTAAGCTATCTTTTAAGACATTTATCATTTTTTTTACAAAGAACTTGCACGTATAGTTTGAACTATGAATAAAATTTGAACGTTATAATTTTCACCAGAAAAATTGATAATTACAACTATTTAATGACTTATAAAAAGTGATCTGAAATTCATAAGAGGTGTTAATATAAATCTCATTTGAGAGTTGCGTCTATGAAATAAAGAGGAACAATATCGCATTCATTTCTAATATATTAAGTACGACGAGATTGACCAAATGCATGATAAGGATCCGTTTACAATTTTTTTTTTTACAAATTACACTAAGTATGACCGGTCAAACACTCTTGATTGAAGTATGACCGGTCATACTTTTTGTAAGAGTTTGTAAATAAAAAGTTCGTAAATATAACCTTCCCCTTAATAATATTAGAAAGATTTTCCTCCCAAATCCAAATGTTTTATTAAATATTTTATATTTTTCAATTACAATTAATCAATTTTGATTAGACCAGTTCAATATGGATTAGGTTAAATTAACACGGTTGAGAGATAAAGTCTTTGGACTATATGTTGTACTTTGTGGGCTTGAGATGTTCACCGGGTATATGAAGGTGGTTGAATGCTTCTGGCACAATGAAAATGATTGGTGGGGTACTCGCAAAGACACTCTATTGTTCAAGTCAGTATCAATGTTAGGTTTGTGTTATGTTTAATGGGAATTAGATCATCATACATGGGTTTGTACCTTCATATTTATAGCAAATTTTATGGCGGCATACCTTTTTATTAGTTGTTATGGGCTGCAGACTTTTTTGTCTCAACTGATGCCTTTCTAGCTATAAGTCTATATATTTGTCTGTCTTCCTAGAGTGGTGCCAAGTTGGAGCTGTCTCCCTGGCATTGGTCTTTATGCGTGGTGGGACTTAGCTTGATAGAGAGTCTTTCCTTAGCCTTTAAGTTATAGGAGGCAGTATAATCTGCAGAATGCCTGGTTAACGCAACTCGTGCTATGAGGTTATTACGCCTTTTGGGCTCTTTCTGGGCCTTGAACCTCATGGACCTATGTAATTATCCAGATCAAATTTATATTTAAAATTTCATATAGAAGAGATATTACATACTAAAGAAATTATCGGTTGAATTTTTTTAACACAAGTTAATTAACTATTTATTATCTCTAACATAATATAATAGATAAGTTTGAAACAGCAATTTGGTGCAGGGCAGAAATCAGTTAAGTGACCAAGTGTGGGCTGGGAATTTTGCCTTCAAATAATTAGCCATATGCCCATCTCAATTAGCCATATCAGGTAGTGTAATCTATGCTATGACTCGTGGGTAAATCCACCACCCAACACATGCAAATGCGTGTCGACCCACGAGTTCAAATAGAGTGTACGAGTTCAAATTTTTGACATGAATTAATATCATATCATATCACGGATTGACCCGCATGTTAACTCTGATTGCAAATATTTTTAATAAATTCTAATCGTGTCGTATCAACCAGAGTGTCAATTTTAGGTTTTTTGGTATTTTTTTATTTTTTTTAAAAAATAAATTCTCAAATTTTTCTTATCACGTCATATCGACTTGCGACCAACAATGAGTCGTGTTTTTGACCTATCAACAAATACGTGTTGTGTATGAATTTAGTGGTTTCGTATCATATTAACTCGTTTTGCCACTCGTCCTTGCAATTAGCCATATTCCCACCTCCCAAGTGCCCTTCCCCTCCACCATAAAAAGCAAACTAGTTATAATGGTAGAAAAATTTAAAATTCACAATTTTCTATAGAATAAATTTCATTCTCATGATACCAGAATCAAAATATCTAATACTACAACTTTAATCAATACAATAGACAAGAAAACTGCTGAAAAGAATGTTTCAAAATTTAACAAATACATTGTGTGCTAAGCAAGCATGAATGATTAAATGTAAAACTCAGTAGACATATCTTCCTACAAGAGTGACGTATTACCAGAACTTTCTGTTGATGTTGACTATAGATGAGGAAAAAAAATGACGACGAGACACGTCCTTCTCCATATACATACAGGGTTTGCTACTATGCCTATTTCATCCCTTTTCCTTCATCCTCATTCAAAATCCGATTCCGGAAATCATTAACCATAAGCGGCAACCCTTCTCTCAGCGGGATTTTCGGCTCCCAGTTCAGTAGTTCTTTTGCTTTGCTAATATCTGGCTTCCTCATGTGTGGATCATCAGCAGTATTTGGTTTGAATTCTATTGTAGCACTCGAATCAATTGTTTCTTTGACAACCTGCGTATTTAAGATGACAATGATAGGATGTCAATAAAACAGTAACTTTGATCTTAGTTCACTCCCCAGAACCCCAAAACTCATACAGAAGTGTGCCCTTACTGTAGAAGACACAACTAATATGGTATCCGTTAGGCTATTGATTAAGGAATGAATAAAATAAGCAAATCACAGCATGAACTGCAAAGAACCTTTTAAGGAAAAGGCAGAATTGTAAACCAAAAGAAGGAAGAAATGAAAGTAAGAACAAAAAAGAACCAAGATACCTGAGCAAGCTCTAACATGGTGAACTCCCCTGGGTTACCCAGGTTGAAAGGTCCCACATGTTCACCATCCATCAAAGCCATCAGCCCATTAACCTGTGAATTGGGAAAGAAATTCAGGTCATTATTGCATCATTACAATGCTGCACACGTTCTTACCAAAAAAGTAGAGATCACTAATCAATCATCTCTACATTTCAACTTATCCAATTGAAAATCTTACCACCTTAAATCAAAGGGGTAGAAGAAAACTATTTCATACAATATCTGAAAATCCGAAGCACAAGGTTCCCCGATCTTACAAGGGTAAGGGTAAAGGTCGATTGTACGCAGTCTTGCCCTTGCGTTTTTGCAAAGAGTGTTTCTCAAACTCGAACCTATGACTTTTCGGTCACAAAGGAATAACCTTACAATTGATCCAAAGGCACACAATTGCTTTTGTGTGCAATTCCGCTACAGTAGCAGATTGTGGACATTCGCTGCGCCTGGCCACACCACAACGAGGAGGTGGCTGTTTCAGACGCAAGTGCACTGCAACAGTGAAGCAACAACAAAATCCTAGTTTGCCCGTGTTAATTTTCTAACAGCTATTTATTTATTTATCGCCCCGCCGGGGGAGGGGGGGTCGTCTTTTTACGGGGTTTTATGAAATCTCTCTCTCTCTCTCTCTCTCTCTCTCTCTCTCTCTCTCTCTCTCTCTCTCTCTCTCTCTCTCTCTCTCTCTCTCTCTCTCTCTCTCTCTCTCTCTCTCTCTCTCTCGTTCTTTTTAGTCAAAATCACGCTTGCATTGTCAAAGACTCAAAATTACACCCATTCTGTTTCGGTTTCTATATTATACATCAAACTTGTTTCAAATACTCATATTTCTCTATATTATGCATATGATTTTAAAACTGTCGAAATTTTGTATACATATTATTATACATATATTGTTTCAAGTACCCTCACTATTCACATTGTTCTGTTTCTATATTATACATATTTCTGTTTTCTCCGCCGGGGGAGGGGGGGTCTTTTTTTACGGGGTTTTATGAAATCCTCAACACACTCTCTCTCTCTCTCTCTCTCTCTCTCTCTCTCTCTCTCTCTCTCTCTCTCTCTCTCTCTTTTTAGTCAAAATCACGCTTGCATTGTCAAAGACTCAAAATTACACCCATTCTGTTTCGGTTTCTATATTATACATCAAACTTGTTTCAAATACTCATATTTCTCTATATTATGCATGTGATTTTAAAACTGTCGAAATTTTGTATACATATTATTATACATATATTGTTTCAAGTACCCTCACTATTCACATTGTTCTGTTTCTATATTATACATATTTCTGTTTTCTCAAGTTATGTTTCCCTCTTCACACGCTTGCTGACCAAATTCCATTGCTGACCATATGAATTTACTTCTTGCTGCCCAAATTTTATTCCGTGATACCCCCGCTATAGCACTATAGCATTTTCAGGGTAGGCCGCAATTTGCATTTGATAACTACAGATCCAAAGCTCTCCCTCAAAAGCAATGATCAATAATTTCATTTAACCTTCCAAAGCAGCTGTTTTCTCGTTGCTATATGAACTCTCTCAGTTACTCTCTAAAAGTCCATTCGATTTGAATGATATTAGTATTTCACTTAACAGAAAATCAGGTTGCCAAAGCTAGGTGAGTGTTTTAGAAAACATGCAGTTATATCTTTTAAGCTACCCCCACAAAAAAAAACTCAAATATAGCTCTCATCATTTAGAATCAGCAAAACATGTTGTATGCCAAACCAAACTGTAGTAAAAGAGAAAGGATTCAGACATAATTGCTACATACCAAATCAGAGACATATTGGAAACTTCTTGTTTGCTTCCCATCACCATAAACAGTCATTGGTTGTTTGCGAATAGCCTGTGAACATGAGAAAAAAAATAGCATAAGAACACAAATCCCTCTCCCACAATAATAAAAAAAATTAAGGGAGTCTCAAACCTGTGCAACAAAATTGCTAACAACACGCCCATCATCTAAACACATGCGGGGTCCGTATGTGTTGAAAATTCGAGCAATACGAACCTATAAATCAGCAAACGAGATCAGTATCAATAACATCTTGTGATTAACAAAACATACCAGAAGCAGTCAAAATTTCGTTTATGTTGGATTAAATATTAATTATTCTCTGTAAGAAGAATATGTCAAGCATTTAACCATGCATTGAACCTAAATGTTTCAAATCCAATATATACAATCAGTATCATTCTTAAAGATTTCATTAATGATAATGCAATACCAGCAACCAATAGGCTAACGAAGAAAAGGAATTTTTTTTTGCCCCAAGGCAAGGCACCAGGTCTTCACCCGGATTTGGTGAGAAGCATGCCAGGATCCCAACACGCAGATGGGCGAGCGTGGCGGGCAAGCACAGCCCAGGGGTTAAGGATGAGATTGGGCAGCTGGAACATAGGAACCTTAACGGGTAAACTGAGAGAGTTGGCAGATGTTTTTGCTAGAAGGAAAGTGAATATTGTTTGTTTGCAAGAAACTAAGTGGGCTGGAGAAAAGGCCAAGGAAGTGGATGGAACTGGTTTCAAGTTATGGTACACAGGTACTAACAAGAGTCGAAATGGTGTTGGAATTATGATCGATAAAAGTTTCAGAGATAAAGTTGTGGACGTCAAAAGGAAAGGCGACAAGATTATTCTGGTTAAGCTTGTTGTGGGTGATTTAATCCTGAATATCCTCAGTGTGTATGCACCCCAAGTTGGATTGCAACCAACTGACAAAAACCAATTTTGGGAAGACTTGGAGGAGGTTTTGAGGGGAATACCTCGAGAGGAGAAGATTTTCTTAGGAGGAGATCTAAATGGTCATGTTGGTAAAAGCAATGGAGGTTTTGATAGAATCCATGGAGGTTTTGGTTATGGGACGAGAAACGAGACTGGAGAAGATATCTTGAATGTTGCACTAGCCTACGATTTGATGTTAGTGAACACCTTTTTTCAAAAAAGGGAGTCACACCTAATCACTTATCATAGTGGCCAAAATCGTAGTCAGATTGATTTCTTTCTAGCTAGAAGAGAAGATGGAACTTCTTGTGTCGACTGTAAGATCTACCCTGGAGAGTGTGTCGCTACGCAACATAAGCTGGTAGTCTTGGATGTTCGGTTCAACAAAGTACTTACAATGAAGAAGAGGGCTCAGAACCCAAGGATAAGGTGGTGGAAGCTTAAGGAGGGAAAAGAGAGAGAGTTCAATGAAAGAATGTTGCACGATGGACCTTGGGAGTTTGATGGAGAAGTAAATGAAATATGAAATGAGATGGCTAAGTGTATTCAAAATTTGGGAAGGAGGGTGTTGGGAGAAAGTAAAGGAAATGAATTTCATACAAAGGAAACATGGTGGTGGAATGGAGAGGTGCAAGAGGCAATTAAACATAAGAAGGAGTGCTTTAGATCTTTGCATAAAAGTCCTAGTGAAGAGAACTTGTAAAAGTTTAGATTGGCGAGAAAAAATGCAAAGAAAGTAGTGCGAGAAGCTAGGGGCAAGGTTTTCGACGAGTTGTATAAAAATCTTGGGAGCAAGGATGGTGAAAGAGGTATTTATAAACTTGCAAAGATAAGGGATAAGAAAAGTAAAGACCTCACCCAAGTTAGATGCATCAAGGATGAAAATCAAAAACTTCTGATGAGAGATGAAGATGTAAATGAAAGATGGTTGAACTACTTTAACAAGCTGTTTAATGGGGATGGAGATACAAGCGAGGTGGACTTGGAGGACGCCTATGATAATATGAATAGAAGATTTGTACGCAGAATTAATACACATGAAATTAAGGAGGCTTTAAAGAGGATGAAGACTAATAAAGCCTTGGGGCCTGATGGTGTCCCTATTGAAGTGTGGAGAGGCCTAGGGGATGTGGCAATAAAATGGTTGACCAGTCTTTTTAATAAGATTCTCCAGACAAATAAGATGTCTGATGCTTGGAGGAAAAGTATGATTGTGCCTATCTACAAAAACAAGGGAGATATACAGAATTGTTCAAACTATAGAGGCATTAAGCTAATAAGCCATACTATGAAGTTGTGGGAGAGGGTTATTGAACATCGCTTGAGGAGAGATACCAAGGTTTATGTAAATCAATTTGGATTTATGCCAGGAATATGTACCATGGAAGCCATTTTCTTGATGCGACAACTTATGGAAAGATACCGAGAAAAGAAGAAGGACTTGCATATGGTGTTCATAGACCTTGAGAAAGCATACGATAGGGTTCCAAGGAAAGTTTTATGGTGGGTTCTGGAGAAGAAAAAGGTTCCATCAAAGTATGTAAAGGCAATCCAGGATATGTATGATGGGGCTACTACATGTGTAAAAGCTTGTAACGGAACATCAAGTTATTTTCCTATCACGGTTGGTGTACACCAAGGGTCGGCTCTAAGTCCTTATCTTTTTGCCTTAGTTATGGATGAACTAACAAAAGATATTCAAGAGGAAGTGCCATGGTGTATGCTTTTTGCAGACGATATTGTGCTTATTGATGAGAGCAAGGAGGGTGTTAATAGAAAACTTGAATTGTGGAGAAGCACATTGGAATCCAAAGGATTCACATTAAGTCGAAGCAAGACTGAGTATCTGAAGTGTGAGTTTTCTCTGGTACGAGATGGGGACCAAGAGCCCGTGCATTTAATTGGTCAAGAGGTACCCAAAAAAGATGCTTTTAAATACTTGGGCTCCATTTTACAAAAAGGTGGAGAGATTGATGAGGATGTAAATCATAGAATCAGAGCAGGGTGGATGAATGGCGCAGTGCATCTGGGTTTTTGTGTGACCGCAAAATCCCCCTTAAGTTAAAAGGAAGATTCTATAAAACGGCAGTAAGACCGGCAATGCTATATGGAGTGGAATGCTGGCCAGCACATAGGCAACATGAGCATAAGATGGGAGTAGCAGAGATGAGGATGTTAAGGTGGATGTGTAGTTACACAAAGATGGATAAGATAAGAAATGAAAATATTCGACGAAAGGTCAGAGTAGTACCGGTTGCCGAGAAGATGAGAGAACATAGATTGAGATGGTTTGGGCACGTGATGAGAAGGCCCCTGGATGCTCCTGTAAGAACAGAAGTTTGTTACCAAGAGCTCAACACAAAAAGAGGCAGAGGTCGGCCGAAACTTACTTGGGGGAAGGTAGTAAAACAAGATTTAATGGAGTGAGATATAGATTGACGGACGATGTGTCTTAGAACGGAATGGAGAAAAGCTATAAGTATGGTGGAGGGTTAGACCCGTGGTTATTCCTATGTTCCAGATGGTCCCTTTTTAGTCCTTTTCCCCTTCATTTCCCCCATTTCTTCTTGTCCCTTTCTTTTTCACTTTTATATATATATATATATATATATATATATATATATATATATATATATATATATATATAGGGGCAGGATCCTTTGACACCGGTGTCCAATTTTGAAATTTGACACCAAATCCCAACCGTTGATTTCCGCCAATCAACGGTTATCATTTATTGGGAATTACACTTTTAATTAATTATTAATTCCAATAAATGATAACCGTTGATTGGCGGAAATCAACGGTTGGGATTTGGTGTCAAATTTCAAAATTTGACACCGGTGTCAAATGATCCTGCCCATATATATATATATATATATATATATATATATATATATATATATATTATTCGTCCCTTACCCCTTTCAACCGTTTTACATCTTTCATGTGGGTTCATCTACCACCGACCCCAATTAATTTGGGATAAAGGTGATGTTGATGTTGTTGATGTTGAATAAAAAGGATTTATCTGAGTCTATTATTGTCTTGATCTTTACTTGCTGTCTAGGAAAATAAACAAATATTAAGCTAACAATAAGATCATCTTTGTGCTGGTTTTATTGTAAAACCAAAAAAATATAAAATGATATCATAACGGACATCATATCCTCCTATTAAACATAGCCAATTGCTTTGATTTGTAGCCTGAAATTGAAATTTGCCAACTCTAGAGGAAAATAATCTTTAGAATACACCACTGCACCCTCAAAACTTGAAATTAATCGCATCTGTTTTTCAATAAGTTTTAAAAATAAATAAGCAAAGGAGGAGGAGGGGGGGAAGCAACAAAAAATTAAAAGCAAGAACTAATTACGCACAGATGACTCAGAACATACAGGTCTTCTATAAAATAATGGAGTAGTAAAAACCAAATTGTATTTTTTAATTTATTAGGAATCCAACATAAGCAAAGTGAGATATTCAATAACCAACTAATTTCCTGTAGCAAAAAATATCTTTCCTTTTTCATGGAAATTGAAGTTGTTTCCATCCAGTGTGATATAAAATTATAAATGTCTGATCTTCCCAATTAAGTTCTCAAGAAAGAAAGAAAAAAAATAAAATCAATTCACTCATTTATATTAGGAACTTCATTAATAAATATGTCCGAACAATTTAGGTGACTCTCCACAATCTCTGTTTCCACAAGTTAGCCAGGTTAAGTCATCCTGCACAAATGAGTTTAGCACTGGATTTTTTTGCAAACATTCAGACAGTCTGTATCTTCTCCCTATATAATCTTCAGGGTTTGGCCGCTTGAAAATGTGTGCATGTTTTACACTCACTGATTAGAAATGGTAAGATCATTCACTGACTACAATTGATAAATCGGGGAAGCCTAATCTGTTTATTAAATCCAAAGTGCAGAACAAGTTGGCAAGCTCAAAAACAACAATATATTTCAATTTACTGGGAGAATAACATCGGTCCGACAAGCTAAGGATAATCTAATGAGTTGGCGAGTAAATATTCATTAGCAAACAAGTAGTGAACAAGGGAAACAGAAATGATATCTGTTAAACGACATGTATGCATGTTTTCAAGTTAAAACAACACACACAAAGCATAATGCATAAAATGACCAAGTATCAAAATAGGATAGTGTAACATTACACTAAATTTTTATCCAACAACCTAGAAGACAGTGTAGCACAATCACGATCACAGGTTCCATTCAAATATCTCTTTTTTAAGATAGAAATCATTAAGGTGATAACATACACTAGCCCTGATCAATAAAATACACATGAAAGGTACCTCAACGCCAGCACCACGATGATAATCCATGGCCAAGGTTTCAGCAGTCCGCTTTCCTTCATCGTAACAGCTCCTCTCACCTGAAATTCAAAACTATAATTTCAACAAACCGAACAACAACAAAAAAAGAATAAGAAAGTTTTGATTTGAGTGAGAATTTGGTTCATCAATTTTTCACTCACCAATTGGATTGACATTTCCCCAATATGTCTCTTTCTGTGGATGCTCCAACGGATCACCATAAACCTCACTAGTACTAGTAAGCAGAAACCTCGCCCCAATCCTCTTTGCAAGCCCCAACATATTAAGCGTACCCATCACATTCGTCTTGTAAATCAATCAATCAATCACAAACAGTTAAGGATCCCAAATCCAAAGCACATATCAAATTCAAATTCAAATTCACCAACAACAAAAGAATCAAAAAACGAAAGAAAAAGGATATGATGGTCTTGACAGGGTTGTACTTATAGTGCACCGGCGATGCAGGGCAAGCGAGGTGGTAGATCTGATCAACCTCCAAGAGGATCGGCTCGACCACATCGTGACGAATGAGCTCGAACCTCGGGTTCCCAAACAGGTGCACGAGGTTCCCTTTCCTTCCGGTGAAGAAATTATCGATAACGATGACGTCATTCCCTCTCGCGATGAGCTTGTCAACTAGGTGGCTCCCAACGAAACCCGCACCGCCGGTGACAACGACTCTCAATCGGCGACCGGCGATTCCGACGGGGACGCGGCCCACTCTACCGAGGCGGGTATCAACGCGGGCCAGGCCGGTGGATCGAGGGATGAAGGAGTGGGCCTCGGTTGGGCCAATACGAGAGAGGGTGGGCTGAATGATGAAGAAGGAGGAGCCAATCAAGATCCCAACGAGGATGAAGAGAAGACGCTGCTCCCGTAAGAGGTAGTTAATGGATCTGGGGAGGGATCTGCTGTGCTTGATTGATTTGGGGGAGTACGGTGGGGTCTCGTCTTGAACATTACCCATCTCTTCCTCCCTTCTGTGATTTAAGCTCGCTTGCTTGTGTAGCTGTTTCATACTTTCCCTTTCACGATTTTTCCCCCTTTTCCTTCTTTCTTTCCTTTCTCTTTCACAATCAATCAAACTGACCGCAACATCAATGCCCCAGGTTAAAAATATAAAACTGTTAAAACAAACAAAAAACAAAAAAAAAAAAGGTAAAACGTTTTTTTACACAAAATTTTAACTGCGAATTACCTGAGATATTTTTTTAATCCCACAATCTAGTTCTCTCGAGAGTCGAGACACAACACGAACCAGAAATGCAGTGATGGTTTGTTATATAGGAAAGGAAAGACGTAAAACTGAAGGCATGGATTCTAATTACATACTTAATTATCTTTATTTTGATCGAAATTATTATCTTAGTTATTAATTGGGTCAGTATTTAAGTTAAGCTCGAACAAGAAATAATTTCATTCAGGCCCATAAAACAAATATGAGATTTATTTCTGGCCTAACTCTCGCCGACCCCACTTGTATTCTATGGGAAAGAGCCACCAAAATGTCACTCTTCACTAATTTTTTTATATAAATATTAGGCGAACAGTGTTATTTCCTAATCTGTCATGGGAGCAAATTTGCTATTCAGCGTGGGAGCAAATTTGCTATTCAGCGTGTCACATCTCCATGGACACCAAATTCGCTACACCGGTAGCAAATTTGATCCAATGGCAAATTGAGAAATAATATTGTTCGCGTGATATTTAAATAAAAAAATTAATGAAGAATGACATTTTAATCGGTGTTCCTACGGATCGTGGCACGTGGCATTTGATAGGATTCCTGAATTGAATTTTTTTAAATTTTAAATTTTCGAATACCGTCTTAAATTGAAGATTTGGGTAAGACTGAT
>JAVKPL010004385.1:0-22209 GCA_032173675.1 Gastrolobium villosum
AATACATTTTGCGTAAAAAATCGTCGACGGAATCCATTTTTCGTCGAAAAAATTCATAAAAAAAATTTCTTTGCATTTATTTTATTCATCCATTTTCGACGGAATCCGTTTTCCGTCAAAAAAACTTAACAAAATTAATTTCTTTTGCATTTATTTTATTCATCCAATTTCGACGGAATTCGTTTTCCGTCAAAAATCTTCAACTGATTTCCTTTTTTCGTCGAAAAACTTCACAAAATCAATTTATTTTCCATTTATTTTATTCATCCGTCTTCAACGGAATCCATTTTCCTTCGAAAAACAACACAAAATCAATTTCTTTTGCATTTATTTTATTCATCCGTTTTCAATGGAATCCGTTTTCCGTCAAAACACTTCACAAAATGAATTTCTTTTCGACGGAATTCATCCGTTTTCGACGGAATTCATTTTCTGTCAAAAATCTTCGACGGAATCCATTTTCCGTCGAAAAACTTCACAAAATCAATTTCTTTTTGCATTTATTTTATTCATCCGTTTTCGATGGAATTTCTTTTCCGAGGAAAAACTTCGCAAAATCAATTTCTTTTGCATTTATTTTATTCATCCGTTTTCGACGGAATACATTTTTCGTCAAATTCGACGAAATCTATTTTTCGTCGAAAAACTTTGTAAAATCAATTTCTTTTGCATTTATTTTATTCATCCATTTTCGACGGAATCCGTTTTCCATCAAAAAATTTCACAATATCAATTTCTTGTGCGTTTATTTTATTCATCCATTTTCGACGGAATCCGTTTTACATAAAAAAAACTTCACAAAATTAATTTCTTTTGCATTTATTTTATTCATCCATTTTTGATGGAATTCATTTTCCGTCGAAAAACTTCACAAAACCAATTTCTTTTGCATTTATTTTATTAATCCGTTTTCGATGGAATTTGTTTTCCGTCGAAAAAATTCATAAAATTAATTTCTTTTGCATTTATTTTATACATCCATTTTCGACGGAATCCGTTTTCCATCAAAAAATTTCACAATATCAATTTCTTTTGCCTTTATTTTATTCATCCATTTTTGACGGAATTCATTTTCCGTCAAAAAAACTTCACAAAATCAATTTCTTTTGCATTTATTTTATTCTTCCATTTTCGACGGTATTCATTTTCCGTCCAAAATCTTCGACGGAATCCATTTTCCGTCGAAAAACTTCACAAAATGAATTTCTTTTGCATTTATTTTATTAATCCATTTTCGACGGAATTCGTTTTCCGTCGAAAAACTTCACAAAATCAATTTCTTTTGCATTTATTTTATTCATCCATTTTCGACGGAATTCATTTTCTGTCAAAAATCTTCGAAGGAATCCATTTTCCATCGAAAAACTTCACGGAATCAATTTCTT
This sequence comes from Gastrolobium villosum, assembly GCA_032173675.1. Taxonomy (NCBI): domain Eukaryota; kingdom Viridiplantae; phylum Streptophyta; class Magnoliopsida; order Fabales; family Fabaceae; genus Gastrolobium; species Gastrolobium villosum. The sequence continues at coordinate 1,386 of JAVKPL010004385.1, forward strand.
TTGCATTTATTTTATTCATCAGATTTCGACGGAATTTGTTTTCCGTCTAAAAACTTCACAAAATTAATTTCTTTTGCATTTATTTTATTCATCTGTTTTCGATGGAATACATTGTGCGTAAAAAATCTTCGACGGAATCCATTTTTCGTCGAAAAAATTCATAAATTCAATTTCTTTTGCATTTATTTTATTCATCCATTTTCGACGGAATCCGTTTTCCGTCAAAAAAACTTAGCAAAATTAATTTCTTTTGCATTTATTTTATTCATCCATTTTCGACGGAATTCGTTTTCCGTCAAAAATCTTCAACTGATTTCCTTTTTTCGTCGAAAAACTTCACAAAATCAATTTCTTTTCCATTTATTTTATTCATCCGTCTTCAACGGAGTCCATTTTCCTTCGAAAAACAACACAAAATCAATTTCTTTTGCATTTATTTTATTCATCCGTTTTCAAAGGAATCCGTTTTCCGTCAAAAAACTTAACAAAATGAAATTCTTTTCCATTGTCTTATTCATCCGTTTTCGACGGAATTCATTTTCTGTCAAAAATCTTCGACGGAATCCATTTTCCGTCGAAAAACTTCGCAAAATCAATTTCTTTTGCATTTATTTTATTCATCCGTTTTCGATGGAATTCATTTTCCGTCAAAAATCTTCGACGAAATCCATTTTCCGTCGAAAATTTTTGTAAAATCAATTTCTTTTGCATTTATTTTATTCATCCATTTTCGACGGAATCCGTTTTCCATCAAAAAATTTCACAATATCAATTTCTTGTGCGTTTATTTTATTCATCCATTTTTGACGGAATCCGTTTTACATAAAAAAAACTTCACAAAATTAATTTCTTTTGCATTTATTTTATTCATCCATTTTCGACGGAATTCATTTTCCATCGAAAAACTTCACAAAATAATTTCTTTTGCATTTATTTTATTAATCCGTTTTCGATGGAATTTGTTTTCCGACGAAAAACTTCATAAAATCAACTTCTTTTACATTTATTTTATTCATCCATTTTCGACGAAATTCTTTTTCCGTCGAAAAACTTCACAAAACCAATTTCTTTTGCATTTATTTTATTAATCCGTTTTCGATGGAATCCGTTTTCCATCAAAAAATTTCATAATATCAATTTCTTTTGCATTTATTTTATTCATCCATTTTCTACGGAATTTATTTTCCGTCAAAAATACTTCACAAAATTAATTTCTTTTGCATTTATTTTATTAATCCGTTTTCGATGGAATTTGTTTTCCGTCGAAAAACTTCATAAAATCAATTTCTTTTGCATTTATTTTATTCATCCATTTTCGACGGAATCCGTTTTCCATCAAAAATTTTACAATATCAATTTCTTTTGCATTTATTTTATTCATCCATTTTCGACGGAATACATTTTCCGTCCAAAAACTTCACAAAATCAATTTCTTTCGCATTTATTTTATTCATCCATTTTCGACGGAATTCATTTTCCGTCAAAAATCTTCGACGGAATCCATTTTCTATCAAGAATCTTCTACGGAATCCGTTTTCCGTCGAAAAACTTCACAAAATCACTTTCTTTTGCATTTATTTTATTAATCCATTTTCGACGGAATTCATTTTCCGTCCAAAATCTTCGACAGAATCCATTTTCCGTCGAAAAACTTCACAATATCAATTTCTTTTGCATTTATTTTATTCATCCATTTTCGACGGAATTCATTTTCCGTCCAAAATCTTCGACGGAATCCATTTTCCGTCGAAAAACTTCACAATATCAATTTCTTTTGCCTTTATTTTATTCATCCATTTTCGACGGAATTCATTTTCCGTCAAAAAAACTTCACAAAATTAATTCTTTTGCATTTATTTTATTCATCCATTTTCGACGGAATTCATTTTCCGTCGAAAAATTTCACAAAATAAATTTCTTTTGCATTTATTTTATTCATCCGTTTTCGACGGAATCCATTTTTCGTCAAAAATCTTTCACGGAATCCATTTTTCGTCGAAAAACTTCATAAATCAATTTGAATCCGTTTTCCGTAAAAAAAAACTTCACAAAATTAATTTCTTTTGCATTTATTTTGTTCATCCATTTTCGACGGAATTCATTTTCCGTCGAAAAACTTCATAAAATAAATTTCTTTTGCATTAATTTAATTCATCCATTTTCGACGGAATACATTTTTCGTCAAAAATCTTCGATGGAATCCATTTTCCGTCGAAAACTTCACAAAATCAATTTCTTTTGCATCTATTTTATTCATCCATTTTCGACGGAATCCGTTTTCCATCAAAAAACTTCACAATATCAATTTCTTTTGCATTTATTTTATTCATCCATTTTCGACGGAATCCGTTTTCCATCAAAAAATTTCACAATATCAATTTCTTTTGCCTTTATTTTATTCATCCATTTTCGACGGAATTCATTTTCCGTCAAAAAAACTTCACAAAATTAATTTCTTTTGCATTTATTTTATTCATCCATTTTAGACGGAATTCATTTTCCGTCGAAAAATTTCACAAAATAAATTTCTTTTGCATTTATTTTATTCATCCGTTTTCGACGGAATCCATTTTTCGTCAAAAATCTTCGACGTAATCCATTTTTCGTCGAAAAACATCATAAAATCAATTTGAATCCGTTTTCCGTAAAATAAAATTCAAAAAATGAATTTCTTTTGCATTTATTTTATTCATCCATTTTCGACGGAATTCATTTTCCGTCGAAAAACTTCACAAAATAAATTTCTTTTGCATTAATTTAATTCATCCATTTTCGACGGAATACATTTTTCGTCAAAAATCTTCGATGGAATCCATTTTCCGTCGAAAAACTTACAAAATCAATTTCTTTTGCATTTATTTTATTCATCCTTTTTCAACGGAATTCATTTTTCGTCAAAAATCTTCGACGGAATCCATTTTCCGTCGAAAAACTTCACAAAATCAATTTCTTTTGCATTTATTTTATTCATCCTTTTTCGATGGAATTCATTTTCCGTCAAAAATCTTCGACGAAATCCAATTTCAATCAAAAATCTTCGACGGAATCCATTTTCCGTCGAAAAACTTCACGGAATCAATTTCTTTTGCATTTATTTTATTCATCAGATTTCGACGGAATTTGTTTTCCGTCGAAAAACTTCACAAAATCAATTTCTTTTGCATTTATTTTATTCATCCATTTTCGATGCAATACATTTTGCGTAAAAAATCTTCGACGGAATCCATTTTTCGTCGAAAAACTTCATAAATTCAATTTCTTTTGCATTTATTTTATTCATCCATTTTCGACGGAATCCGTTTTCCGTCAAAAAAAACTTAACAAAATTAATTTCTTTTGCATTTATTTTATTCATCCATTTTCGACGGAATTCGTTTTCCGTCAAAAATCTTCAACTGATTTCCTTTTTTCGTCGAAAAACTTCACAAAATCAATTTCTTTGCCATTTATTTTATTCATCCGACTTCAACGGAATCCATTTTCCTTCGAAAAACAACACAAAATCAATTTCTTTTGCATTTATTTTATTCATCCATTTTCGATGGAATCCGTTTTTCGTCAAAAAACTTCACAAAATGAATTTCTTTTCCATTTATCTTATTCATTTGTTTTCGACGGAATTCATTTTCTGTCAAAAATCTTCGACGGAATCCATTTTCCGTCGAAAAACATCACAAAATCAATTTCTTTTTGCATTTATTTTATTCATCCGTTTTCGACGGAATTTGTTTACCGAGGAAAAACTTCGCAAAATCAATTTCTTTTGCATTTATTTTATTCATCCATTTTCGATGTAATCCGTTTTCCGTCAAAAAACTTCACAAAATGAATTTCTTTTCCATTTATCTTATTCATCCGTTTTTGACGGAATTCATTTTAGTCAAAAATCTTCTACGGAATCCATTTTCCGTCGAAAAACTTCACAAAATCAATTTCTTTTTGCATTTATTTTATTCATCCATTTTCGACGGAATTTCTTTTCCGAGGTAAAACTTTGCAAAATCAATTTCTTTTGCATTTATTTTATTCATCCGTTTTCGACGGAATACATTTTTCGTCAAAAATCTTCGACGAAATCCATTTTTCGTCGAAAAACTTTGTAAAATCAATTTCTTTGGCATTTATTTTTTTCATCCATTTTCGACGTAATCCGTTTTCCATCAAAAAACTTCACAAAACCTATTTCTTTTGCATTTATTTTATTAATCCGTTTTCGATGGAATTTGTTTTCCGTCGAAAAAATTCATAAAATTAATTTCTTTTGCATTTATTTTATTCATCCATTTTCGACGGAATCCGTTTTCCATCAAAAAATTTCACAATATCAATTTCTTTTGCATTTATTTTATTCATCCATTTTCGACGGAATTCATTTTCGGTCAAAAAAACTTCACAAAATTAATTTCTTTTGCATTTATTTAATTCATCAATTTTCGACGGAATTCATTTTTCGTCAAAAATCTTCGACGGAATCCATTTTCCGTCGAAAAACTTACAAAATCAATTTCTTTTGCATTTATTTTATTCATCCATTTTCGACGGAATCCATTTTCCGTCGAAAAACATCACAAAATCAATTTCTTTTGCATTTATTTTATTCATCCATTTTCGATGGAATTCATTTTCCGTCAAAAATCTTCGACGGAATCCATTTTCTGTCAAGAATCTTCTACGGAATCCGTTTTCCGTCGAAAAACTTCACAAAATCAATTTCTTTTGCATTTATTTTATTCATCCATTTTCGACGGAATTCATTTTCCATCCAAAATCTTCGACGGAATCCATTTTCTGTCGAAAAACTTCACAAAATCAATTTCTTTTGCATCTATTTTATTCATCCAATTTCGACGGAATCCGTTTTCCATCAAAAAACTTCACAATATCAATTTCTTTTGCATTTATTTTATTCATCCATTTTCGACGGAATCTGTTTTCCAACAAAAAATTTCACAATATCAATTTCTTTTGCCTTTATTTTATTCATCCATTTTCGACGGAATTCATTTTCCGTCAAAAAAACTTCACAAAATTAATTTCTTTTGCATTTATTTTATTCATCCGTTTTCGACGGAATCCATTTTTCGTCAAAAATCTTCGACGTAATCCATTTTTCGTCGAAAAACATCATAAAATCAATTTGATTCCGTTTTCCGTAAAAAAAAATTCACAAAATTAATTTCTTTTGCATTTATTTTATTCATCCATTTTCGACGGAATTCATTTTCCGTCGAAAAACTTCACAAAATAAATTTCTTTTGCATTAATTTAATTCATCCATTTTCGACGGAATACATTTTTCGTCAAAAATCTTCGATGGAATCCATTTTCCGTCGAAAAACTTACAAAATCAATTTCTTTTGCATTTATTTTATTCATCCTTTTTCAACGAAATTTATTTTTCGTCAAAAATCTTCGACGGAATCCATTTTCCGTCGAAAAACTTCACAAAATCAATTTCTTTTGCATTTATTTTATTCATCCTTTTTCGATGGAATTCGTTTTCCGTCAAAAATCTTCTACGGAATCCAATTTCAATCAAAAATCTTCGACGGAATCCATTTTCCGTCGAAAAACTTCACGGAATCAATTTCTTTTGCATTTATTTTATTCATCAGATTTCGACGGAATTTGTTTTCCGTCGAAAAACTTCACAAAATCAATTTCTTTTGCATTTATTTTATTCATCCGTTTTCGACGCAATACATTTTGCGTAAAAAATCTTCGACGGAATCCATTTTTCGTCGAAAAACTTCATAAATTCAATTTCTTTTGCATTTATTTTATTCATCCATTTTCGACGGAATCCGTTTTCCGTCAAAAAAACTTAACAAAATTAATTTCTTTTGCATTTATTTTATTCATCCATTTTCGACGGAATTCATTTTCCGTCAAAAATCTTCAACTGATTTCCTTTTTTCGTCGAAAAACTTCACAAAATCAATTTCTTTTCCATTTATTTTATTCATCCGACTTCAACGGAATCCATTTTCCTTCTAAAAACAACACAAAATCAATTTCTTTTGCATTTATTTTATTCATCCGTTTTCGATGGAATCCGTTTTCCGTCAAAAAACTTCACAAAATGAATTTCTTTTCCATTTATCTTATTCATCCGTTTTCGACGGAATTCATTTTCGGTCAAAAATCTTCGACGGAATCCATTTTCCGTCGAAAAACTTCACAAAATCAATTTCTTTTTGCATTTATTTTATTCATCCGTTTTCGACGGAATACATTTTTCGTCAAAAATCTTCGACGAAATCCATTTTTCGTCAAAAATCTTCATAAATTCAATTTCTTTTGCATTTATTTTATTCATCCATTTTCGACGGAATCCATTTTCCATCAAAAAAATTCACAATATCAATTTCTTGTGGGTTTATTTTATTCATCCATTTTCGACGGAATCCGTTTTACGTAAAAAAAACTTCACAAAATTAATTTCTTTTGCATTTATTTTATTCATCCATTTTCGACGGAATTCATTTTCCGTCAAAAAAACTTCACAAAATTAATTTCTTTTGCATTTATTTTATTCATCCGTTTTCGACGGAATCCATTTTTCGTCAAAAATCTTCGACGTAATCCATTTTTCGTCGAAAAACATCATAAAATCAATTTGAATCCGTTTTCCGTAAAAAAAAATTCACAAAATTAATTTCTTTTGCATTTATTTTATTCATCCATTTTCGACGGAATTCATTTTCCGTCGAAAAACTTCACAAAATAAATTTCTTTTGCATTAATTTAATTCATCCATTTTCGACGGAATACATTTTTCGTCAAAAATCTTCGATGGAATCCATTTTCCGTCGAAAAACTTACAAAATCAATTTCTTTTGCATTTATTTTATTCATCCTTTTTCAACGAAATTTATTTTCCGTCAAAAATCTTCGACGGAATTCATTTTCCGTCGAAAAACTTCACAAAATGAATTTCTTTTGCAATTTATTTTATTCATCCTTTTTCGATGGAATTCGTTTTCCGTCAAAAATCTTCTACGGAATCCAATTTCAATCAAAAATCTTCGACGGAATCCATTTTCCGTCGAAAAACTTCACGGAATCAATTTCTTTTGCATTTATTTTATTCATCAGATTTCGACGGAATTTGTTTTCCGTCGAAAAACTTCACAAAATCAATTTCTTTTGCATTTATTTTATACATCCGTTTTCGACGCAATACATTTTGCGTAAAAAATCTTCGACGGAATCCATTTTTCGTCGAAAAACTTCATAAATTCAATTTCTTTTGCATTTATTTTATTCATCCATTTTCGACGGAATCCGTTTTCCGTCAAAAAAACTTAACAAAATTAATTTCTTTTGCCTTTATTTTATTCATCCATTTTCGACGGAATTCATTTTCCGTCAAAAAAACTTCACAAAATTAATTTCTTTTGCATTTATTTTATTCATCCGAAATCCATTTTTCGTCAAAAATCTTCGACGTAATCCATTTTTCGTCGAAAAACATCATAAAATCAATTTGAATCCGTTTTCCGTAAAAAAAAATTCACAAAATTAATTTCTTTTGCATTTATTTTATTCATACATTTTCGACGGAATTCATTTTCCGTCGAAAAACTTCACAAAATAAATTTCTTTTGCATTAATTTAATTCATCCATTTTCGACGGAATACATTTTTCGTCAAAAATCTTCGATGGAATCCATTTTCCGTCGAAAAACTTAAAAAATCAATTTCTTTTGCATTTATTTTATTCATCCTTTTTCAACGAAATTTATTTTTCGTCAAAAATCTTCGACGGAATCCATTTTCCGTCGAAAAACTTCACAAAATCAATTTCTTTTGCATTTATTTTATTCATCCTTTTTCGATGGAATTCATTTTCCGTCAAAAATCTTCGACGGAATCCAATTTCAATCAAAAATCTTCGACGGAATCCATTTTCCGTCGAAAAACTTCACGGAATCAATTTCTTTTGCATTTATTTTATTCATCAAATTTCGATGGAATTTGTTTTCCGTCGAAAAACTTCACAAAATCAATTTCTTTTGCATTTATTTTATTCATCCGTTTTCGACGCAATACATTTTGCGTAAAAAATCTTCGACGGAATCCATTTTTCGTCGAAAAACTTCATAAATTCAATTTCTTTTGCATTTATTTTATTCATCCATTTTCGACGGAATCCGTTTTCCGTCAAAAAAACTTAACAAAATTAATTTCTTTTGCATTTATTTTATTCATCCATTTTCGACGGTATTCGTTTTCCGTAAAAAATCTTCAACTGATTTCCTTTTTTCGTCGAAAAACTTCACAAAAGCAATTTCTTTTCCATTTATTTTATTCATCCGACTTCAACGGAATCCATTTTCCTTCTAAAAACAACACAAAATTAATTTCTTTTGCATTTATTTTATTCATCCGTTTTCGATGGAATCCGTTTTCCGTCAAAAAACATAACAAAATGAATTTCTTTTCCATTTATCTTATTCATCCGTTTTTAACGTAATTCATTTTCGGTCAAAAATCTTCGACGGAATCCATTTTCCGTCGAAAAACTTCACAAAATCAATTTCTTTTTGCATTTATTTTATTCATCCGTTTTCGACGGAATACATTTTTCGTCAAAAATCTTCGACGAAATCCATTTTTCGTCGAAAAACTTTGTAAAATCAATTTCTTTTGCATTTATTTTTTTCATCCATTTTCGACGTAATCCATTTTCCATCAAAAAAATTCACAATATCAATTTCTTGTGCGTTTATTTTATTCATCCATTTTCGACGGAATCGGTTTTACGTAAAAAAAACTTCACAAAATTAATTTGTTTTGCATTTATTTTATTCATCCATTTTCGACGGAATTCTTTTTCCGTCGAAAAACTTCACAAAACCAATTTCTTTTGCATTTATTTTATCAATCCGTTTTCGATGGAATTTGTTTTCCGTCGAAAAACTTCATAAAATCAATTTCTTTTGCATTTATTTTATTCATCCATTTTCGACGGAATCCGTTTTCCATCAAAAAATTTCATAATATCAATTTCTTTTGCATTTATTTTATTCATCCATTTTCTACGGAATTCATTTTCCGTCAAAAATACTTCACAAAATTAATTTCTTTTGCATTTATTTTATTAATCCGTTTCCGATGGAATTTGTTTTCCGTCGAAAAACTTCATAAAATCAATTTCTTTTGCATTTATTTTATTCATCCATTTTCGACGGGATCCGTTTTCCATCAAAAATTTCACAATATCAATTTCTTTTGCATTTATTTTATTCATCCATTTTCGACGGAATACATTTTCCGTCCAAAAACTTCACAAAATCAATTTCTTTCGCATTTATTTTATTCATCCATTTTCGACGGAATTCATTTTCCGTCAAAAATCTTCGACGGAATCCATTTTCTATCAAGAATCTTCTACGGAATCCGTTTTCCGTCGAAAAACTTCACAAAATTTATTTCTTTTGCATTTATTTTATTCATCCATTTTCGACGGAATTCATTTTCCGTCCAAAATCTTAGATAGAATCCATTTTCCGTCGAAAAACTTCACAAAATCAATTTCTTTTGCATTTATTTTATTCATCCATTTTCGACGGAATTCATTTTCCGTCCAAAATCTTCGACGGAATCCATTTTCCGTCGAAAAACTTCACAAAATCAATTTCTTTTGCATCTATTTTATTCATCCATTTTCGACGGAATCCGTTTTCCATCAAAAAACTTCACAATATCAATTTCTTTTGCATTTATTTTATTCATCCATTTTCGACGGAATCCGTTTTCCATCAAAAAATTTCACAATATCAATTTCTTTTGCCTTTATTTTATTCATCCATTTTCGACGGAATTCATTTTCCGTCAAAAAAACTTCACAAAATTAATTTCTTTTGCATTTATTTTATTCATCCATTTTCGACGGAATTCATTTTCCGTCGAAAAACTTCACAAAACCAATTTCTTTTGCATTTATTTTATTAATCCGTTTTCGAGGGAATTTGTTTTCCGTCGAAAAACTTCATAAAATCAATTTCTTTTGCATTTATTTTATTCATCCATTTTCGACGGAATTCATTTTCCGTCAAAAATCTTCGACGGAATCCAATTTCAATCAAAAATCTTCCGTCCATTTTCCGTCGGAAAACTTCACGGAATCAATTTCTTTTGCATTTATTTTATTCATCAGATTTCGACGGAATTTGTTTTCCGTCGAAAAACTTCACAAAATCTATTTCTTTTGCATTTATTTTATTCATCCGTTTTTGACGGAATACATTTTGCGTAAAAAATCTTCGACGGAATCCATTTTTCGTCGAAAAACTTCATAAATTCAATTTCTTTTGCATTTATTTTATTCATCCATTTTCGACGGAATCCGTTTTCCGTCAAAAAAACTTAACAAAATTAATTTCTTTTGCATTTATTTTATTCATCCATTTTCGACGGTATTCGTTTTCCGTCAAAAATCTTCAACTGATTTCCTTTTTTCGTCGAAAAACTTCACAAAATCAATTTCTTTTCCATTTATTTTATTCATCCGTCTTCAACGGAATCCATTTTCCTTCTAAAAACAACACAAAATTAATTTCTTTTGCATTTATTTTATTCATCCGTTTTCGATGGAATCCGTTTTCCGTCAAAAATCTTCGACGGAATCCATTTTCCGTCAAAAATCTTCTACGGAATCCATTTTCCGTCGAAAAACATCACAAAATCAATCTCTTTTGCATTTATTTTATTCATCCATTTTCGACGGAATACATTTTTCGTCAAAAATCTTCGACGAAATCCATTTTCCATCGAAAAACTTCATAAAATCAATTTCTTTTGCATTTATTTTATTCATCCATTTTCGACGGAATTCATTTTCCGTCCAAAATCTTCGACGTAATCTATTTTCCGTTTAAAAAATTCACAAAATCAATTTCTTTTGCATTTATTTTATTCATCCATTTTCGACGGAATTCGTTTTCCGTCAAAAATCTTCGACGTAATCTATTTTCCGTTTAAAAAATTCACAAAATCAATTTCTTTTGCATTTATTTTATTCATCCATTTTCGACGGAATTCATTTTCCGTCAAAAATCTTCGACGGAATCCATTTTCCGTCGAAAAACTTCACAAAATCAATTTCTTTTGCATTTATTTTATTCACCCATTTTCGACGGAATTCTTTTTCCGTCAAAAATGTTCACAAAATCAATTTCTTTTGCATTTATTTTATTCATCCGTTTTCGACGGAATACATTTTTCGTCAAAAATCTTCGACGGAATCCATTTTCCATCGAAAAACTTCATAAAATCAATTTCTTTTGCAATTATTTTATTCATCCATTTTCGACGGAATTCTTTTTCCGTCCAAAATCTTCGACGGAATCTATTTTCCGTTTAAAAAATTCACAAAATCAATTTCTTTTGCTTTTATTTTATTCATCCATTTTCGACGGAATTCATTTTCCGTCAAAAATCTTCGACGGAATCCATTTTCCGTCGAAAAACTTCACAAAATCAATTTCTTTTGCATTTATTTTATTCATCCATTTTCGACGGAATTCATTTTCCGTCCAAAATCTTCGACGGAATCCATTTTCCGTCAAAAAACTTAACAAAATCAATTTCTTTTGCATTTATTTTATTCATCCATTTTCGACGGAATTCATTTTCCGTCAAAAATCTTCACAAAATCAATTTCTTTTGCATTTATTTTATTCATCCGTTTCGACGGAATACATTTTTCGTTAAAAATCTTCAACGGAATCCATTTTTCGTCAAAAAACTTCATAAAATCAATTTCTTTTGTATTTATTTTATTCATCCATTTTCGACGGAATTCATTTTCCGTCCAAAATCTTCGACGGAATCTATTTTCCGTTTAAAAAATTCACAAAATCAATTTCTTTTGCATTTATTTTATTCATCCATTTTGGACGGAATTCGTTTTCCGTCAAAAATCTTCGACGGAATCCATTTTCCGTCGAAAAACTTCACAAAATCAATTTCTTTTGCATTTATTTTATTCATCCGTTTTCGACGGAATACATTTTTCGTCAAAAATCTTCGACGGAATCCATTTTCCATCGAAAAACTTCATAAAATCAATTTCTTTTGCATTTATTTTATTCATCCATTTTCGACGGAATTCATTTTCCGTCAAAATCTTCGACGGAATCTATTTTCCGTTTAAAAAATTCACAAAATCAATTTCTTTTGCATTTATTTTATTCATCTATTTTCGACGGAATTCATTTTCCGTCAAAAATCTTCGACGGAATCTATTTTCCGTTTAAAAAATTCACAAAATCAATTTCTTTTGCATTTATTTTACTCATCCGTTTTCGACGGAATACATTTTTCGTCCAAAATCTTCGACGGAATCTATTTTCCATTTAAAAAATTCACAAAATCAATTTCTTTTGCATTTATTTTATTCATCCATTTTCGACGGAATTCATTTTCCGTCAAAAATCTTCGACGGAATCCATTTTCCGTCGAAAAACTTCACAAAATCAATTTCTTTTGCATTTATTTTATTCATCCATTTTCGACGGAATTCATTTTCCGTCAAAATCTTCGACGGAATCCATTTTCCGTCAAAAAAACTTCACAAAATCAATTTCTTTTGCATTTATTTTATTCATCCATTTTCGACGGAATTCATTTTCCGTCAAAAATCTTCACAAAATCAATTTCTTTTGCATTTATTTTATTAATCCGTTTTCGACGGAATACATTTTTCGTTAAAAATCTTCGACGGAATCCATTTTTCGTCGAAAAACTTCATAAAATCAATTTCTTTTGCATTTATTTTATTCATCCATTTTCGACGGAATTCATTTTCCGTTAAAAATCTTCGACGGAATCTATTTTCCGTTTAAAAAATTCACAAAATCAATTTCTTTTGCATTTATTTTATTCATCCATTTTCGACGGAATTCATTTTCCGTCCAAAATCTTCGACGGAATCCATTTTCCGTCGAAAAACTTCATAAAATCAATTTCTTTTGCATTTATTTTATTCATCCATTTTCGACGGAATTCATTTTCCGTCCAAAATCTTCGACGGAATCCATTTTACGTCGAAAAACTTCACAAAATCAATTTCTTTTGCATTTATTTTATTCATCCATTTTCGACGGAATTCATTTTCCGTCAAAAATCTTCACAAAATCAATTTCTTTTGCATTTATTTTATTCATCCGTTTTCGACGGAATACATTTTTCGTCAAAAATCTTCAACGGAATCCATTTTTCGTCGAAAAACTTCATAAAATCAATTTCTTTTGCATTTATTTTATTCATCCATTTTCGACGGAATTCATTTTCCATCAAAAATCTTCGACGGAATCCATTTTCCGTCGAAAAACTTCACAAAATCAATTTCTTTTGCATTTATTTTATTCATCCGTTTTCGACGGAATTCATTTTCCGTCAAAAATCTTCACAAAATCAATTTCTTTTGCATTTATTTTATAAATCCGTTTTCGACGGAATACATTTTTCGTCAAAAATCTTCGACGGAATCCATTTTTCGTCGAAAAACTTCATAAAATCAATTTCTTTTGCATTTATTTTATTCATCCATTTTCGACGGAATTCATTTTCCGTCAAAAATCTTCGACGAAATCTATTTTCCGTTTAAAAAATTCACAAAATCAATTTCTTTTGCATTTATTTTATTCATCCATTTTCGACGGAATTCATTTTCCGTCAAAAATCTTCGACGCAATCCATTTTCCGTCGAAAAATTTCACAAAATCAATTTCTTTTGAATTTATTTTATTCATCCGTTTTCGATGGAATTCATTTTCCGTCAAAATCTTCGACGGAATCCATTTTCCGTCAAAAATCTTCTACGGAATCCATTTTCCGTCGAAAAACATCACAAAATCAATTTCTTTTGCATTTATTTTATTCATCCGTTTTCGACGGAATACATTTTTCGTCAAAAATCTTCGACGGAATCCATTTTCCATCGAAAAACTTCATAAAATCAATTTCTTTTGCATTTATTTTATTCATCCATTTTCGACGGAATTCATTTTCCGTCCAAAATCTTCGACGGAATCTATTTTTCGTTTAAAAAATTCACAAAATCAATTTCTTTTGCATTTATTTTATTCATCCATTTTCGACGGAATTCATTTTCCGTCAAAAATCTTCGACGGAATCTATTTTCCGTTTAAAAAATTCACAAAATCAATTTCTTTTGCATTTATTTTATTCATCCATTTTCGACGGAATTCATTTTCCGTCAAAAATCTTCGACGGAATCCATTTTCCGTCGAAAAACTTCACAAAATCAATTTCTTTTGCATTTATTTTATTCATCCATTTTCGACGGAATTCATTTTCCGTCAAAAATGTTCACAAAATCAATTTCTTTTGCATTTATTTTATTCATCCGTTTTCGACGGAATATATTTTTCGTCAAAAATCTTCGACGAAATCCATTTTCCATCGAAAAACTTCACAAAATCAATTTCTTTTGCATTTATTTTATTCATCCATTTTCGACGGAATACATTTTTCGTCAAAAATCTTCGACGGAATCTATTTTCCATTTAAAAAATTCACAAAATCAATTTCTTTTGCTTTTATTTTATTCATCCATTTTCGACGGAATTCATTTTCCGTCAAAAATCTTCGACGGAATCCATTTTCCGTCGAAAAACTTCACAAAATCAATTTCTTTTGCATTTATTTTATTCATCCATTTTCGACGGAATTCATTTTCCGTCCAAAATCTTCGACGGAATCCATTTTCCGTCAAAAAACTTAACAAAATCAATTTCTTTTGCATTTATTTTATTCATCCATTTTCGACGGAATTCATTTTCCGTCAAAAATCTTCACAAAATCAATTTCTTTTGCATTTATTTTATTCATCCGTTTTCGACGGAATACATTTTTCGTTAAAAATCTTCAACGGAATCCATTTTTCGTCGAAAAACTTCATAAAATCAATTTCTTTTGCATTTATTTTATTCATCTATTTTCGACGGAATTCATTTTCCGTCCAAAATCTTCGACGGAATCTATTTTCCGTTTAAAAAATTCACAAAATCAATTTCTTTTGCATTTATTTTATTCATCCATTTTCGACGGAATTCATTTTCCGTCAAAAATCTTCGACGGAATCCATTTTCCGTCGAAAAACTTCACAAAATCAATTTCTTTTGCATTTATTTTATTCATCCATTTTCGACGGAATTCATTTTCCGTAAAAAATCTTCGACGGAATCCATTTTCCGTCAAAAATCTTCTACGGAATCCATTTTCCGTCGAAAAACAACACAAAATCAATTTCTTTTGCATTTATTTTATTCATCCGTTTTCGACGGAATACATTTTTCGTCAAAAATCTTCGACGGAATCCATTTTCCATCGAAAAACTTCGTAAAATCAATTTCTTTTGCATTTATTTTATTCATCCATTTTCGACGGAATTCATTTTCCGTCCAAAATCTTCGACGGAATCTATTTTCCGTTTAAAAAATTCACAAAATCAATTTCTTTTGCATTTATTTTATTCATCCATTTTCGACGGAATTCATTTTCCGTCAAAAATCTTCGACGGAATCTATTTTCCGTTTAAAAAATTCACAAAATCAATTTCTTTTGCATTTATTTTATTAATCCATTTTCGACGCAATTCTTTTTCCGTCAAAAATCTTCGACGGAATCCATTTTCCGTCGAAAAACTTCACAAAATCAATTTCTTTTGCATTTATTTTATTCATCCATTTTCGACGGAATTCATTTTCCGTCAAAAATCTTCGACGGAATCCATTTTCCGTCAAAAATCTTCTACGGAATCCATTTTCCGTCGAAAAACATCACAAAATCAATCTCTTTTGCATTTATTTTATTCATCCATTTTCGACGGAATACATTTTTCGTCAAAAATCTTCGACGAAATCCATTTTCCATCGAAAAACTTCATAAAATCAATTTCTTTTGCATTTATTTTATTCATCCATTTTCGACGGAATTCATTTTCCGTCCAAAATCTTCGACGTAATCTATTTTCCGTTTAAAAAATTCACAAAATCAATTTCTTTTGCATTTATTTTATTCATCCATTTTCGACGGAATTCGTTTTCCGTCAAAAATCTTCGACGTAATCTATTTTCCGTTTAAAAAATTCACAAAATCAATTTCTTTTGCATTTATTTTATTCATCCATTTTCGACGGAATTCATTTTCCGTCAAAAATCTTCGACGGAATCCATTTTCCGTCGAAAAACTTCACAAAATCAATTTCTTTTGCATTTATTTTATTCACCCATTTTCGACGGAATTCTTTTTCCGTCAAAAATGTTCACAAAATCAATTTCTTTTGCATTTATTTTATTCATCCGTTTTCGACGGAATACATTTTTCGTCAAAAATCTTCGACGGAATCCATTTTCCATCGAAAAACTTCATAAAATCAATTTCTTTTGCAATTATTTTATTCATCCATTTTCGACGGAATTCTTTTTCCGTCCAAAATCTTCGACGGAATCTATTTTCCGTTTAAAAAATTCACAAAATCAATTTCTTTTGCTTTTATTTTATTCATCCATTTTCGACGGAATTCATTTTCCGTCAAAAATCTTCGACGGAATCCATTTTCCGTCGAAAAACTTCACAAAATCAATTTCTTTTGCATTTATTTTATTCATCCATTTTCGACGGAATTCATTTTCCGTCCAAAATCTTCGACGGAATCCATTTTCCGTCAAAAAACTTAACAAAATCAATTTCTTTTGCATTTATTTTATTCATCCATTTTCGACGGAATTCATTTTCCGTCAAAAATCTTCACAAAATCAATTTCTTTTGCATTTATTTTATTCATCCGTTTCGACGGAATACATTTTTCGTTAAAAATCTTCAACGGAATCCATTTTTCGTCAAAAAACTTCATAAAATCAATTTCTTTTGTATTTATTTTATTCATCCATTTTCGACGGAATTCATTTTCCGTCAAAAATCTTCGACGGAATCTATTTTCCGTTTAAAAAATTCACAAAATCAATTTCTTTTGCATTTATTTTATTCATCCATTTTGGACGGAATTCGTTTTCCGTCAAAAATCTTCGACGGAATCCATTTTCCGTCGAAAAACTTCACAAAATCAATTTCTTTTGCATTTATTTTATTCATCCATTTTCGACGGAATCTATTTTCCGTCAAAAATCTTCTACGGAATACATTTTCCGTCGAAAAACTTCACAAAATCAATTTCTTTTGCAATTATTTTATTCATCCGTTTTCGACGGAATACATTTTTCGTCAAAAATCTTCGACGGAATCCATTTTCCATCGAAAAACTTCATAAAATCAATTTCTTTTGCATTTATTTTATTCATCCATTTTCGACGGAATTCATTTTCCGTCAAAAATCTTCGACGGAATCTATTTTCCGTTTAAAAAATTCACAAAATCAATTTCTTTTGCATTTAATTTATTCATCCATTTTTGACGGAATTCATTTTCCGTCAAAAATCTTCGACGGAATCTATTTTCCGTTTAAAAAATTCACAAAATCAATTTCTTTTGCATTTATTTTATTCATCCATTTTCGATCCGTCAAAAATCTTCACAAAATCAATTTCTTTTGCATTTATTTTATTCATCCGTTTTCGACGGAATACATTTTTCTTCAAAAATCTTCGACGGAATCCATTTTCCGTCAAAAACTTCACAAAATCAATTTCTTTTGCATTTATTTTATTCATCCGTTTTCGACGGAATTCATTTTCCGTCAAAAATCTTCACAAAATCAATTTCTTTTGCATTTATTTTATTAATCCGTTTCCGACGGAATACATTTTTCGTCAAAAATCTTCGACGGAATCCATTTTTCGTCGAAAAACTTCATAAAATCAATTTCTTTTGCATTTATTTTATTCATCCATTTTCGGCGGAATTCATTTTCCGTCCAAAATCTTCGACGCAATCTATTTTCCGTTTAAAAAATTCACAAAATCAATTTCTTTTGCATTTATTTTATTCATCCATTTTCGACAGAATTCATTTTCCGTCAAAAATCTTCGACGAAATCCATTTTCCGTCGAAAAACTTCACAAAATCAATTTCTTTTGCATTTATTTTATTCATCCATTTTCGACGGAATTCATTTTCCGTCAAAAATCTTCGACGGAATCCATTTTCCGTCAAAAATCTTCTACGGAATCCATTTTCCGTCGAAAAACATCACAAAATCAATTTCTTTTGCATTTATTTTATTCATCCGTTTTCGACGGAATACATTTTTCGTCAAAAATCTTCGACGGAATCCATTTTCCATCGAAAAACTTCACAAAATCAATTTCTTTTGTATTTATTTTATTCATCCATTTTCGACGGAATTCATTTTCCGTCAAAAATCTTCGACGGAATCTATTTTCCGTTTAAAAAATTCACAAAATCAATTTCTTTTGCATTTATTTTATTCATCCATTTTGGACGGAATTCGTTTTCCGTCAAAAATCTTCGACGGAATCCATTTTCCGTCGAAAAACTTCACAAAATCAATTTCTTTTGCATTTATTTTATTCATCCATTTTCGACGGAATTCATTTTCCGTCAAAAATCTTCGATGGAATCTATTTTTCGTTTAAAAAATTCACAAAATCAATTTCTTTTGAATTTATTTTATTCATCCATTTTCGACGGAATTCATTTTCCGTCAAAAATCTTCGACGGAATCTATTTTCCGTTTAAAAAATTCACAAAATCAATTTCTTTTGCATTTATTTTATTCATCCATTTTCGACGGAATTCATTTTCCGTCAAAAATCTTCGACAGAATCCATTTTCCGTCGAAAAACTTCACAAAATCAATTTCTTTTGCATTTATTTTATTAATCCGTTTTCGACGGAATTCTTTTTCCGTAAAAAATGTTCACAAAATCAATTTCATTTGCATTTATTTTATTCATGCGTTTTCAAAGGAATATATTTTTCGTCAAAAATCTTCGACGGAATCCATTTTCCATCGAAAAACTTCATAAAATCAATTTCTTTTGCAATTATTTTATTCATCCATTTTCGACAGAATTCTTTTTCCGTCCAAAATCTTCGACGGAATCTATTTTCCATTTAAAAAATTCACAAAATCAATTTCTTTTGCTTTTATTTTATTCATCCATTTTTGACGGAATTCATTTTCCGTCAAAAATCTTCGACGGAATCCATTTTCCGTCGAAAAACTTCACAAAATCAATTTCTTTTGCATTTATTTTATTCATCCATTTTCGACGGAATTCATTTTCCGTCCAAAATCTTCGACGGAATCCATTTTCCGTCAAAAAACTTAACAAAATCAATTTCTTTTCATTTATTTTATTCATCCATTTTCGACGGAATTCATTTTCCGTCAAAAATCTTCACAAAATCAATTTCTTTTGCATTTATTTTATTCATCCGTTTTCGACGGAATACATTTTTCGTTAAAAATCTTCAACGGAATCCATTTTTCGTCGAAAAACTTCATAAAATCAATTTCTTTTGCATTTATTTTATTCATCTATTTTCGACGGAATTCATTTTCCGTCAAAAATCTTCGACGGAATCTATTTTCCGTTTAAAAAATACATAAAATCAATTTCTTTTGCATTTATTTTATTCATCCATTTTCGACGGAATTCATTTTCCGTCAAAAATCTTCGACGGAATCCATTTTCAGTCGAAAAACTTCACAAAATCAATTTCTTTTGCATTTATTTTATTCATCCATTTTCGACGGAATTCATTTTCCGTAAAAAATCTTCGACGGGATCCATTTTCCGTCAAAAATCTTCTACGGAATCCATTTTCCGTCGAAAAACAACACAAAATCAATTTCTTTTGCATTTATTTTATTCATTCGTTTTCGACGGAATACATTTTCCGTCAAAAATCTTCGACGGAATCCATTTTCCATCGAAAAACTTCGTAAAATCAATTTCTTTTGCATTTATTTTATTCATCCATTTTTTACGGAATTCATTTTCCGTCAAAAATCTTCGACGGAATCCATTTTTCGTCGAAAAAATTCACAAAATCAATTTCTTTTGCATTTATTTTATTCATCCATTTTCGACGGAATTCATTTTCCGTCAAAAATCTTCGACGGAATCTATTTTCCGTTTAAAAAATTCACAAAATCAATTTCTTTTGCATTTATTTTATTAATCCATTTTCGACGCAATTCTTTTTCCGTCAAAAATCTTCGACGGAATCCATTTTCCGTCGAAAAACTTCACAAAATCAATTTCTTTTGCATTTATTTTATTCATCCATTTTCGACGGAATTCATTTTCCGTCAAAAATCTTCGACGGAATCCATTTTCCGTCAAAAATCTTCTACGGAATCCATTTTCCGTCGAAAAACATCACAAAATCAATCTCTTTTGCATTTATTTTATTCATCCGTTTTCGACGGAATACATTTTTCGTCAAAAATCTTCGACGGAATCCATTTTCCATCGAAAAACTTCATAAAATCAATTTCTTTTGCATTTATTTTATTCATCCATTTTCGACGGAATTCATTTTCCGTCCAAAATCTTCGACGTAATCTATTTTCCGTTTAAAAAATTCACAAAATCAATTTCTTTTGCATTTATTTTATTCATCCATTTTCGACGGAATTCGTTTTCCGTCAAAAAATCTTCGACGTAATCTATTTTCCGTTTAAAAAATTCACAAAATCAATTTCTTTTGCATTTATTTTATTCATCCATTTTCGACGGAATTCATTTTCCGTCAAAAATCTTCGACGGAATCCATTTTCCGTCGAAAAACTTCACAAAATCAATTTCTTTTGCATTTATTTTATTCACCCATTTTCGACGGAATTCTTTTTCCGTCA
>JAVKPL010004386.1:0-22173 GCA_032173675.1 Gastrolobium villosum
CATAGTCTTTAAGTTGTATGCTTGTGATGCATTAATATTAACTTGTTAATGGTCCATATCAGATTGTGATACTGCTGTTTGTGAACTAGTGAGTGGTTGGACTCTTGGCTTGGATAGCTAGCTTGCAAGGTAAGCTTTCGTGTCCTCGGTTTAGCCATTTTGATGTTCCACCATGTCCCATGGGGATGGGTTTATGCATGTTGTGTTACATGCTTTGATTATTTTGGAAATGCTGTTGAGCTGTTTATATGTAATGAGCTATTATGATATGCATGTGGTGTCCACCTAGACGGCAATCCTGAGTATGTAGTACATACAAGATGGAGAAGCATGTGGGTGAGGTGCAGGTAGTATCCATGTACTCATGTAGGCATAGACGTATTCCTACATTTCTCTGGCCAGTAGATTTGAAAGCACACATGACATGATTAATTGCTGCATCGCAAGCACTTATATGTAAATACTGTTTTTGAACTTATATTACACATGTAAGTGAGCTGCATCGTCTTACTGAGTTGTTAGAGATCTCACCCCACGTTTGGGGACGCTTATTTCAGGATATATTGTAAATACTGAGTTGATATTGATATGCTGTTCTGCTATATTATGTTAAGTTTATGTTGAGACTATTTGTGGGCATTGTTGCCTTATTTGGTGATCCAAAACAATAAAGCATGTAACACAGCATGCATAAACCCATCCCCATGGGACATGGTGGAACAACAAAATGGCTAAACTGAGGACACGAAAGCTTACCTTGCAAGCTAGCTATCCAAGCCAAGAGTCCAACCACTCACAAGTCCACAAACAGCAGTATCACAATCTGATATGGACCAATAATACATCAATATTAATGCACAACAAGCATACAACTTAAAGACTACGCCTTTCCTTTACGTTTTACGTCTTAAGGCTTCCATCAAAGCCATAAGCCCTTAATCACATGATTCAGACTTAGTTCATTAATTACAGAAGTTCAACTTCCTTAATCTAGGGTCCACACACACCAAAAAGCTTACTGTTCATACAGCACAGCTACTGTCTGCGCAAACCCAGGATATCCGGATATCAGAAGGGGAATATCCGGATATGCCATATCCGGATATCACACTGGACATATCCGGATATGCCATATCCGGATACCCAGATCCCATATCCGGATATCAATATCCGGATATCATATCCGGATACTGATATCCGGATATCTGTTCGACAAATATCCGGATATCTCACGACAGAATGCAGTTTCTGCATTTCGTGAATATCCAACCCAAAGATCCAACTTTTAACACATGTACACGTTAAAGCATGCATCTTTAATCCATTTTAGGTTCATATACATTATACCCTCTTGTTTACTCATTAAACAAGGCCAAGACATCAACTTTAAGCATTAAAACTTAAGATCAAAGGTGAGGAAACTTACCAAAGCTCAAAACAGAGCAAGGTGTGCTCTTGGAGCTCTCCCAAGACACTTCAAACTCAGCCTAAGTAGGAGCACGAAAATGGCACCTTCAAGATGGGTTCTTGCACCACAAGAAGGCTCCTTGGCACCACCAATGCCAAGCCAAAGGTTCAAACCACTCAAGTCACCAACTCAGCCCACCAACCTTACCCACACAGCAGCTGACACTGCCCATAAACACTCCTCTCACTCCCACAAGGATGCTCACAAGTGTGTAGGAAGGAAGAAGGAGGAGAAACCAAGCCAAAGGTGAAGACTTGATCCTCAAAGGTTGAGGGAAAGGAAATGGACAATGCTGAGCAGAAAAACAGCCTCCTTCACGTATGAAATATGGCTGCCTAGGGTTGTGTGCCTTAGTGTGTCTATTTATAGGCACATGGCCACTAATCGCGCAGTATTATCCCTAATAGCAAAGTAAAAGATATTGATCCCAAACTTCGGATTCTAGACCTAGAAATTTTTCTAAGATTTGTCATATTTTTATTTTATTTTTCGGAGCACCTTTCCGGAACGCGCTTTTCCATAGCCAGTATCAGTTCTGGCATCAGATTACGTTATTTTGACTTGAAACTTGTTTTACAAGTCCTACATAATATTCTAGTAATTATCATGCATTCGTTATAATTTTCCGGGATACTTTTCCGGTACGCATTTATACCGAGTAGCAGAACCGGTATCTGCGCTTTTCTTCCGAAAAGCGACTTTCAGCATTTTTACTCACTCAATATAATTATCTAAGCCCATCCATAATTATTAGGGTCAATTATGGAATTATTTCTTAATTAACATAATTAATTTACTAATTACCTTAATTAGCGGTGCGGGTTCTTACATACACCAACTGTGATAGGAAAATAACTTGATGTTCCGTTACAAGTTTTTACACATGTAGTAGCCCCATCATACATATCCTGGATTGTCTTTACATACTTTGATGGAACCTTTTTCTTCTCCAGAACCCACCATAAAACTTTCCTTGGAACCCTATCATATGCTTTCTCAAGGTCTATGAACACCATATGCAAGTCCTTCTTCTTTTCTCGGTATCTTTCCATAAGTTGTCGCATCAAGAAAATTGCTTCCATGGTACATCTTCCTGGCATAAATCCAAATTGATTTACAGAAACCTTGGTATCTCTCCTCAAGCGATGTTCAATAACCCTCTCCCATAACTTCATAGTATGACTCATTAGCTTAATGCCTCTATAGTTTGAACAATTCTGTATATCTCCCTTGTTTTTGTAGATAGGCACAATCATACTTTTCCTCCAAGCATCAGGCATCTTATTTGTCTGGAGAATCTTATTAAAAAGACTGGTCAACCATTTTATTGCCACATCCCCTAGGCCTCTCCACACTTCAATAGGGACACCATCAGGCCCCAAGGCTTTATTAGTCTTCATCCTCTTTAAAGCCTCCTTAACTTCATGTGTATTAATTCTGCGTACAAATCTTCTATTCATATCATCATACGCGTCCTCCAAGTCCACCTCGCTTGTAACTCCATCCCCATTAAACAGCTTGTTAAAGTAGTTCAACCATCTTTCATTTACATCTTCATCTCTCATCAGAAGTTTTTGATTTTCATCCTTGATGCATCTAACTTGGGTGAGGTCTTTACTTTTCTTATCCCTTATCTTTGCAAGGGATAAATAAGTTGTGTCATTTAAAAGGATAAACCCTTTTCTTATAAATGAGATGCATTTTGAGAGCATATTCATGGGAATCTACTCCTCATTTGTCCAGGGCTAGTCATGAAGAGAGCTATATGGAAGGTTGTGGATGAACAGTTATAGGACCATGTGAGGGTTATTATAGACTCTGCCAGGAATACATGGATATCATCGTGAGAGGAGAGCTACATATAAGAAATTACATGCAAGCTTAGGGGCCATGGCCATCCCCGAAAATTTCAAAAATTGATTAGTAGCTCTTTTGTTGTATAATTTTTTTATAAAATGTTTTTTCCCCCCACTCTTTTGAATGCGTTTGACGCATATTGGGAAATAATACATATACATCATGAGAAAAATGTTTATCATTTTAAATGACACAACTTATATCCTTTTACTCTCACAAAGAGTGGAACCCACACCTTTATTTTTTTGTCAACTCTCTCTCCTCTTTTACTATCTCTTTCTCTCTCTTAAAATGACACAACTTTACATCCTTTAAAAGGATACACACTTTACCCATACAACAATATAACACATCTGATTGAGATATCAGATTTTTTTTATTGTTAAACGTTTCATAAATAATGCACAAGATTTAGGGTGATTGACTAATGTGCCGTTGTATTTAAAGAAAATTACCATTTTCCCCATCATTAAACTATTTATTATTTCCAACTTTTTATCAAAATCATATATCAATCTACTTTTGTTTAATCATATTGACTGCGAGTTACTCGAGTAACTGAGCCAATTATTTGAGTAAGTACTTACTCGAGTAACTGAGACTCGAGTAACTCAGACAAATTGGGCAATTCAAACTCGGATCCACAAATAATTTTGATTCAAACTAAGTTATAATATCTTGTACATTATAAATAGACTTTGGATGGATGTTTGCTGGTCTTTTACAACGGAAGGCAATCCCTATTCGTTCAAGTCAAGATGGCAAACCATGATTTTCTATTGATTTCCAATGACTTGTTAAATTGGGTTCACTTTTTACTAATCCATGTTTATTATAATTTCATGCACACATATTTGGATTTCATATATGGGTTTGGAGGTCTAAAACTATGTTTTATGGACATATTTACATGGAAAAAACTATTCTCATGCTATATGAGATAAGTTTTTCCTCCTACACACTTTTCGATAACTATGCCACTCTTTTCTTTTCTTTTTATTTTTTTTTTCAGGTGGTGGAACCCACAAGTATGTCTCTATGACACGAGATAACTTATTTCCTTTAACATGAGATTAATAAAACCTTATTTATATTCATATGGCATTGCTTTTAAAGATTTAAGTCCATTTACTTTATCATTCTTGAAACCCATGAAGGAAGCATATTTTTGGAATTTTTTTTTTTTGATCAAATTCCCTTAGAGGATTTGCTATTGCGTAGATTTTGAAAAGTTATATGAAAAAATAATAATACCTGATTTGGACAATCGAGCCGAAAGTTATGCCATTCTGAAGTTTATAACATTTTAGCTTAAAAAAGCTTGGATGAAGATTGTCCTTTGATTGTTTTGGACTAGTAAACGTTCATCCCAAGTCCATTTAGACATACATAATACATTAAAATTTGATTTGAATTGCCCACTTGCCTGAGTTGCTCGAGTAATAACTCCGGTAATTTGCAATCAATATGGTAAAATAAGGACAAATTGATATATAATTTGAAAAGGGACAAAATGATAAAAATAAAATAAAATACAAGGGCAAAATAGCACAAGATTTAAAATTGTCAGATTGATTCAATTATTACTAGAAGTATTCGATAGTACAAATATAAAATTTATTATAATACTATCCATAGAGCTACAAAATGAAAGGACATTCATTATTGGTCTTTTTCTCTTTTGTAGGACAAGATCTTATTAACAAAAATTTAAAATATTGTATTATCATTTCAATTGCGCTTTGTTCAATATTTATATCATTTTAAAAATTAAACAAAATAAATCAATAATAACTAATTCAAGTGACAATGAAATTGTTCCCCTTAATATGAAAGTTTGAGACTTAAGAATGAAAAAAAATGGTGTGCTCAAATCGAATTAAACCGAAACCTTATTTTTCTAACAAATCAAATATGTGAATAAGTTAATTTTATCCTGCTTAGTGGAAAATGCTTTTTGTTGATGTTGCACCTCAAGTAGTGGCTAGGTATATTTCAGACAAAATCTAGAGTCACTTGCGAATATATCATACAAATATATATGAGGAACTAACTGTACTCTCAATAGATAGAGGAAGCATACTTTATCCATAAGAGTTCAAGTTTTTCACACTTTAAGGCAAAACTATCGAGCCCATGAGTTGAAGAATAATAAGCACAAGCATCAGCACTCTGTCATATTACCCGTGAAAGAAACAACTTGAACAAAATATGTATGCAAACTTTATTTTGTTTTTTCATTCAAAAACAACTTGAAGGTGCTTCTGCTTTTTTCGATGGGCACCATAGGAGTATGATTGGACCAAAAAAATGTTTACGCGATAATTTTCATGTAGCATACTAGCTCTTGCAATGTAATCATGATTTTCATGATTCCATGGCAGACACATTTAATGTCAGTTACAAACAAACAACTATTATAACATGAATAACTTTCCAATAGCAGTTAATTTAGCAAGGGCAGAAACATTATCACTTATATCCTGATATCCATACACTCATTCCATAATTTGGATTAAGAATAGCAAGAACCAAAAATAAAAATGACTATCCATGTTGATCCACCTCATAATTCGGTTTAAGTTTTTTTTTTTTAAAAAAAAAGAACAAAAAATTAAATAAATCAAATGCTAAGTAAATAACAAAAAATAGCCCCTCAAAAAAAGAGAAACATGAAACTTTGTCAATAGGAACTCTCCCTGAATCTAACACCATATCCAAATTGAGGCAAATTCTCCAGAGGCAAAACAACCAGAAATTACACAAACTTACTATAGGAAGATAGCCAAACAATCTGGCATGAACACCAAAACCTGAAGTAAGAACATAATAAAGAAAAGATGAGACTATCTATGCAGTCAATTGTTGGGATGAAGGATATATACTGCACATTACAAAGCACAAAATAACACCTTTCAAGCTTAAAATAACTACCAGGAGAAAAATATATACGAAGCAAAAGCTTCCCAATCATATGTATTATAGATATAGAAGAATACATAATTTTTAACTACGAAAACTTCCATGAATGCTAAAATACACGGCTTATTCCTGCAGATATACACAATAAAAGACCAATTGTAAAATAAAATGTTTCCCAATAAACAAGGATACCTACTTACAATAAAAGTGGAAATCACTCAGGAAACTGGTCTAAGTAAGTGATGCTATCTCCTGTAAATCTGCTAAGCTGAATTCCAAATGAAAAATGATACAACCAGAAATCAAGAAAGGGTTTCAAGAAATGATACACCATAAAGAAGAAAAGAAAATAGTGTCTTTATTGCTAAATTGTCTGCAAGGATTACAAGAGGAATTACTCTCTCCATAGAGAAAATTCCCTTTCACAATTGAGCACTCTTAGTTACTCTCTAAAAAATGTAAATGCATAAAAGTGTGTGATAACAAAAAAGTCATTGCATTATATAGTACCTACTCTTGAATTGACTTTACAACTAATTAACTAACAAATTCTGTTTTAGGTGAATAACTATATCGTTCTTAATCCTAAATCATGGATTTATAATTGCACAATTGTTGGAACTTACAGAACAACCCCCTTGGATTGTAAGATCCAAGTTCAACATCAATAGTAATTTATAACATCATGACTATGAATCTTTTTCCTTAACTCTGCCCTGAATTCACGTTCCCCTTGCTCACCACCAATCTTAAGCTGCTTCACAACCACTTCTTTCCAATCTATGAGCAAACCTTTGTAGACACAACAAAATCCACCTTCTCCCAAGCAGACGCAAAATTTGAAGAAATAATGTGTGATGATGTTGGGTGATCTTTTATCTAAACATCTTGAGTCTGTTGTTAAATGGCTGTCCATTCTGAACACTTCTTCAGATTCCTGCAAACTTACAATAAATATATATAGGAATGAATATTTGTTCAACCACGACTTAGCCAAAAATTGTTATTTGGTTGTGAACAAGAAAAGTAACACACCTGCAATGTTATTAGGTGTTGGGGGATCTTTCATCTAAACTTACAATAAATATATATAGGAATGAATATTTGTTCAACCACGACTTAGCCAAAAATTGTTATTTGGTTGTGAACAAGAAAAGTAACACACATGCAATGTTATTAGGTGTTGGGGGATCTTTCATCTAAACATCTTGACTCTGCATTGCTTTGAGTATGCATTTAGTAACCACCATATCTTCTTACAAGGTTGGCAGCCCCCAGAAGCTTGAACAATGCAACTATTTCCATGAGAGACCAACTTTCTCATTTTCAAACACCATGGATGAGAGCACAGTTGATTTTCGATTGAGGACATTGAAGTTGATGCCGTAAAACTTCAAACAGTTTCCGCAACCGAATGACCAATTACCTGGTAAACAAGTGTACATGTCACAACCAAAGAGGAAACAATAAAAATATAGAAACAACATCTTATTGTTTTTGTGTAAAGACTATGGAGGTGATACTCCATTAAAAGCAGTTTTTTTGTTAGTATATACTTTTTTCTAGCAATTTCTAGTTACCAATATGCAATTCTGAAGAATAGAATCATAACCTTCTTTCAACAATATTTTATGGAGCTCCAACTTTCAGACTTCAGTAACCTATGTAGCAATGACACGACACGTGACACGTGATACGATACGACACGACACTCCGACACGTCAATCCTAAAAAAATATGGATTTCGACACGTTGGGACACATTTTAATATTAAATAATAATTTTAATTTATATAGTGTATATTTCATTTAATATTCAATAATTTAACAAAAAAAATGGAACTAAATTAATAATACCCATCAAAATATTATTTTTCAACTTTCCTTTCCAAACCAAAACCACATAAGAAAAATCGATTCAAAGTCGGAATCCAAGGCGTTACATAAAGGGAGAAAAAAAACTGATGTAACCAATGGCAACAACAGCAAAAAAATTCACCGACACCCAATACCAAAAATTGTAGCAGCGTTCTTCACAAAAGACAAAAGCATAAACTAAAAGAATACACTGTAAAATAAGAACATCAAGAATACAATCAAACATTATGAAAGGTCGAAGCTTAAAAAAAAAACATAACTGGGATAAGAGAGAGAGATCACATCAGATTAGAGAGAGATTAGGGAGGAGGAGACACGGTAAGAGCGAAACCAGAATGACAACGATGGTACTGAGATGATCTATTATTTACTTAAGGGGAAAAAAGGGGGGAAATTGATATGATCATGTTGAAGCTTTATTAATATATTTTAATTTTTAAAAAATAATTTTTTAAAAAAAATATAAAATTTTTACGAAAATACCATTTGACCGTGTCGGAGCGTGTCGGACTCGGTCAAATTCGCTTGTCGAAATGGTCAACGTGTCGGGAATGTTGACCGCATGTCCGACACCGTATCGAAACGTGTCGGAGCGTGTCGCCGTGTCGGACACGACACTCCCTATTTTTTGGAGTGTCCATGTTTCCTAGTCAGTAACCATAATTTTAACTTCACAAAAGAAGTGTGAGCAACAATCTAAAACAAATTAATGATGAAATTAAATATAAAGCCAGAGAATCCATTCCAAGTTCATACCACTTCAGATTTCTGCTTCAACCCTTAATTCTGGCCGGCAAAGTTCCGTTGAAGAACATTGACTCAACTTGTGCTCATGACAAGATGCACCTTTATTCTTATAGCATGCTGAACAGATGGTGAATGAACATATCTTACATTGCCAACTCATTTGGAACTCATTGTCTTTACAATAAATACTACATGTTTTTCTAACTCAGCAGAGTAGTATTCTTAAGATGATGAAGGATCATAATTGAGGAATGCTTAGCATGGCGGAGTGTATCAAACTGAAAATGATTCCTCTGGCAGAAGCTCAAGAATTTATCCTTAGTGTCAAGTAATCCATTATCAAGAATGATATCATTCTCCTTAGTATGAAGAGGGATATCATTCACAAGAACCTGGGAACATGATTAAAATATGTTACTTTGCCAGAAATTACTATTAGGAGAGAAAAACTCATGAAAATAACTTAAAGCTTTGGCAGCTCACCTGACAGAGTGTATGCTTCTCCCCACTACTAGAAATGTGTATATCAGCAGTATGACATCTGAAATAGTAAAGTATATAATAATCAATACTTTTATTTCTTATCCAAGGGATCAATGCTACTTAATTAACATAGAAGGAAGCAGCATATTCTAGAAGAGGGGAAAAAACACAAGAGACCAAGAGGTGCATAATGAATATATATATATATATATATATATATATATATATATATATATATATTCAAACAGAGCAGAGAAAAATAGTCTAAATATGTGCATATTAAGTCATCATCACCTTTCACACTCCTGGAATATCTTGCACTCACTGCAGAACCAACGCTTTCCGGACATTATCACTTCATTACAATTGATGCATGCATACTGCAACTGGACGATAATGAAATCTTCCTTGTTACGTGATATTTTTTTGCCCAACTGTTAGAGAGGCAGTAGTAAAAGATAGATCAGATTAAAATTCCAAAATTTGTTAAACCAATAAATATAGAACACTGCAACAAAGGAAAAGACAGAGAAGACCAAAGGTCTATAGGTAAATAGAATCTCACTACAGGTGTAACAGCCCGTTACGTACCGGTATTGTTAACATTAATTATGATATTAAGCGCAGTTACAATCACAGCAGTTCATTTATAAAAATGAGAATAAACTTTTTCCGATTATTACGCGAACAGTAAAAGTATAAAAAGCGTAATAATAAAAAGCTGTGACCGTAACTGAAACACTAGCGGAAGACTTTCTTAACTATTTATACACTTTATTTTATTACCTACAAGATACTAAGGGGTTCCCATAAACCCACTTAGCCAATTCCTCACTTTTACGTTTTTACCACTTAACTGGACTTGCTAATTGTTTTTCTACGAACACAAAATAAAAATCCGAACTTAAACTCCAGGTTATCTTTTTTCCTTATTCAATTACCTTTCTAACAAGCTATCACAAACTCGATTCCGAGCTCGTGAGCTCCGGTTATCGCCGTTTGAAGTTGGACAAACAACATTGCCTACCAACTCCGAAACAGTCTAAAACGTCCAAACTTCACGGAATAAACTGCACCTAACCACAAGGACACTGCCTCTCAAAATTTTACACCATAAACTAGACACCTCAAACTTCGATTTGATATATCGTACGCTTAATTTGACCAAGTAACGAAGCGGGAATTAATTTCCCAACACAGACCCGAATCTGCCCACTGGTGCTGGCCAGAAACAAGGCAGTGCGTGACAACAGCCCCCATGGGCTGCGCACACCACCAATGAACCTAGGCTTTTGTCACAACGTAGGGGACATCTTAAGCTTCAAAATGGCGTATGGCACGTCCCAATCGGACCACTATGGAGAGAGATACGCTCCTCCAAAGTTCACCCAAAAACTGCCAATTCTACAGAAAATTCGCCAGAGTTTCCTTTGTATTTCCAAGAATCCCCAAATTTTCATAACCTGTTTAACACTACTATTACACCTGAAATCCAGCAAAATCCAATGGGTGGCACACACAAGGTCCAACAACGCCTTGGGGCACTTACAACCCAATCCAATAAACACTTAAAACATAAACATTTTCATGCATAAACCATAATGCAAGTAATCATAAACCTACAATGGGCCTAAAGCCCTTCCATCACATTACATACATTCATGGTACATTTACAATACTGGATTACATTTACATTTCCAACTTTAACTTTAAACTACAAATATTTCATATTACAACATCACTTGCCAAATACATACATAACTAAAATGACATGAAACTAAACTTAGCCAAAATAACATGAACATAATGCTAATGGACTCCTCCTACATACATATACATGTTCATGCTCTAAGTCTAGCCTAGGCCAAATGGCCACCAAAAAGTACACCATACACCACCGCTCCACTCATCATCACGCGGGCTTCTTGCCCGCTGCTCCGTGTCCACTGGTACATCCTGAAATAAATGCCCCGAGACGGGGTGAGATATACGGATATATCTCAGTAACCAAGAGGTTCTGGAGAAAACTCCACCCAATGGTTCACTTCGATGTATACAAATAGCATAAAAACAACACCACTGTTATAAAACGGGATAAAGCAAGGGATTTAGAGAAAGGGGGATATATCAGAACAACTACGACATGCGGGATGGTAGCTACCAATACCACGCCATGTCCTCGGCTATACGCCTATGGGTACTACCCCTGGCGTGTTCATAGAACAACCCACCAAGGTACCCCTTCCAACCATATACACCCGAGACAACCTAGTGTGCTCCTATCCGGATAACACACCACGACCCTGGGTCAACTGGAACTCCCTCTCGGAGACCTATCCAGTGGCAGTCCGGAAACACTTGCCCGAAGGCTAAAAATATCTACTGGCCAGAGATCTGGTACATAAGTACCCACTGTGATAATGCACATGCATGCTCATGCTGTTCTACACTACTCATACACACTTCCTACCATTGCCATCAACTAGCAAGGTGGAACACAAAAAGGGGAACAAGCCCCAGTACCAAGAGGTTACCTTTCTTTCTTTCTTTTTACTAAGCTCCGCAGACTCCACTTGCAGCGCTTAACAGGGAACGCCTACAAAGAGGACAATTCCCCCCAATTAGAACTTCGAATCCACTTATGAATTTCAACGTACATTTGTAAACCACAACACTTACCTCAATCCACTTGATCCAGGACCAAGGGCAATCCACTGTTTCACTATTCCAAGTCTATGTCCACGTACGGCAACCTGTACAACCATGCACGACCGTCAGTTTCAGTCACAATACGTCGAAACGCAAAAACGTCAAATTTCCTCCTCTCTCCCCCTTAAGGTTCGGCCATACAAGGGTTAATTTAGGTTTTATTTTTCTAAATTTTCTTTCTCATTTTATTTCACTTACTTAGGTTACCCAAAGGCTAGTTCAATCGCCGTTTTACGGTTTTACGACTTTTTCGCAACGTTTTGCGAATTATTACACTTTAGGCACATTTTGCCACTTTCAACACTTATCATTTTTACATTGATTCTTCCACATGCCAATCACCACACAACCCATCTAATG
Source organism: Gastrolobium villosum (assembly GCA_032173675.1). Classification (NCBI taxonomy): domain Eukaryota; kingdom Viridiplantae; phylum Streptophyta; class Magnoliopsida; order Fabales; family Fabaceae; genus Gastrolobium; species Gastrolobium villosum. The sequence continues at coordinate 12,424 of JAVKPL010004386.1, forward strand.
ACTTTTCCATCACACAACACAACACCAAAGTGTTCTAAAACATCAATTTGCTCAATTGTACATAAATGGCCTAATCTTGGTTAGTCCAAACCAAGGATTTCCACTCAATTCCTATGGCCCACAACTCACATAATCACTTCCTAACATCATATAATCACACTACAATTCACTATACCACACATTAACACAAAACTCAAAAATTCCATTTTATGCATCAATTTTTTTTTCTAAGTTAAAAAATCCATTTTTTTCGCTTAAATTTTTCATTGCATTTCTAGCATTAATACATCATTCTAAGACATTATCATCTAATAGACATTTTCCATTTGAGCTCTCTAACACCACATATCACAAAATCCCTCTTTAGGGGCAATTATCAAAACTCAAAATTTAACCAATGAAATGTTGAAATAACTTACCCAATTGCACGGTATATGGCTCCACCTAAGTATACTCCACCATTGGAGCATTTAAAATCAACATGACCCCACTTTTTTGCATGAAAACCGTGGCCTATATAGTGGTAGATCTCCCTCCACACTCAATTTCAAGACTCAATAATGGTACCAATGGGTTCAGGAGGTGTTTTCCATCAAGATTCAACACAAACTTTGTTGAATTTGGTTGAGAATTGGTTGGCTAGGGAGAAAGAAGAAATTGGTGCACAATGGAGGCCAAGGGCTGTGTTTTGCGGCTGTGAAGAGAAGACCACCGAGGAGAATGAAGGTGAACAGGGCTTTCTAAGTGATTTTATTAACTTTAACTGGGTACCGGATCCCACGTGATTTAAAACTCACCCGAATTTCCCTCCGGTCATCACTAAAATTCACAATTTAAAAACCTAATGAGAAATTATAATTTTTCATCTTAACAAAATCCTTTAATTTTACTCTTTCAGATAAAAATTTGGAGCTTTCCGGTTGTTCGGAAAAACACTACTTTAAGGTACAGCGCGCTCCATTAACAAACTTCCACAAATTGACTTAAATCCCTCAAATATTATCAGAAATCATATTTCCTATTTCTATGGACCATTTAAAATCAATATTTGAAACCTAGAGCTCAAAATTCCACTGGCACGTTTTACGGTGCAATCTGACTGCGGTATTTTTACCCGCTAAAAACACTATTCACTGATTTTTCTGAAACTTGCCTATCCACTCAATTTTTCGTTCTGAATCCATTTCCAGGCTTATTTTTATCATCTGAAACCTCCTGCTCAATTTTTACCTTCCTAGGGTTGCGTGTTGGCTAATTACCGTTTTGCCCTTTCTTTGTATTTTGGCTTATTCTTTGGGATTTTCACTAATCCTTCATTTAATTTCTCACTTAACACTTTAATTACTTAATTTTAGAATTGTGAGGTGTTATAATCACCCCACCTTTTAGAATTTTGTCCGCAAAATTAATCCATACCTGTCCACTAACTCAGGATATAGTCGGAGAATCTCCTCCTCCCGCTCCCAAGTAGCTTCCTCAGGTGTACGTCCTTCCCACTGAATCTTTAACATCGGTATCACTTTGCTTCTGAGCTTCTTTTCACTGCGGTCAAGGACCTCAATAGGACCTATAGGCATCTTTAAGTTCTATTTAATTTCAATCTCGTCCGGTATCACCACATGTGATTCATCCGGAATGTAACGTCGCAGCTGTGATACATGAAAAACATCGTGCAGATTTGACAACTGTGGGGGCAAGGCAAGCTGATAGGCCACTGGTCCAACTCTTTTCATTACTTGATACGGCCCAATAAAACGGGGACTCAGCTTCCTCACGCCCAGTGCACGCCCAACACCAGTAACTGGAGATAACCGTACAAACACATGATCACCTTCATCAAATTCCAGCGGTCTGTGTCTATTATCATAATAACTTTTCTGTCGATTCTGTGCCTGTTTAAGCTTTTCCCTGATCATTTCTATCTGTGCCGTAGTTTCTTGCACAAAATCCGGGCCAAATCTCTCTTTATCACCAACCTCTGTCCAACAAGTAGGAGTGCGACATCTCCGCCCATACAATGCCTCATATGGTGCCATACCCAAACTGGAGTGAAAGCTATTATTATACGAAAATTCCACCAAGGATAAATATCTATCCCAAGCAGTACCCTGCTCAAGTGAGCAAGCTCTTAACATATCCTCTAATGTCTGTATGGTCCTCTCAGTCTGACCATCAGTCTGCGGGTGATACGCAGTGCTCAGCCGAAGCTGAGTGCCAAAAGCCTGCTGTAAGGCTCCCCAAAAACGAGAAGTAAATTTCGGATCCCGATCGCTAACAATGCTAATCGGTACTCCATGGAGTCTTACAATCTCTTTCACATATAACTTTGCTAATTTCTCCGTAGAGAAGTCCACTCGCACTGGCAGAAAATGTAACAGCCCGTTGTACACCGGTATTGTTAACATTAGTTATGATATTAAGCGCAGTTACAATCACAGTGATTAGGTTAATTAAATTACGGGCAAATTTTTCTTTTAACATATTCCTTTTCTTTTGCATCAATACATTTTCCGTAATCAATTAAAACCTCACCATAATTGTAAATGCCATCTGCGGAATCATACACTTTCTAACATCATAAATCTTTCTTTTTATTCAATTCATTTAAACTCACCATCTTACTCTCAAAATTTACCAAGTTATAGTCCTTTACATTGTCTACGCGTGGTTTCAAACCACATATCATTTGGAGTTCTACCCATCAAGTTAAGCCCCTTCATTTTAGTCTAGAAAAACCTTAATTTTCAAAATTTGCACTGTGGTAATCGATTACCAGTGGGTGGTAATCGATTACCACCTGTCAAAAATGAGGCAGTAGCCAATTTTTCAATTCCTCTGTTCTGGTAATCGATTACCAGCTTTGGGTAATCGATTACCTCACATGGTAATCGATTACCAAAGGCCAGTAATCGATTACCAGTGCAGACAGTAGCTAATTTTTCGTCCCCTGTTGCATGGTAATCGATTACCATGCTTGGGTAATCGATTACTATGCAGCAAAATGACAGATTACAGCAGTTTTGAGCCCCAAAAAGGGTGTGTAATCCATCCCTAACCCCTTGGTACTCCACATAACACATAATCATGCCCTAATGTTGGCTCTAGGCCCTTCCATCATTCAATTTCCTTAAGTTAAACATCATTTACAACATTCTCAACATAATGGCCATTTACATGCAAATATGGACCATTTTACAACATTACACATCAAGACTTCAAGGCTATGAATGTGGCAATGGACAAGTCCCATGCTCACTCAAAATATACAGTTATCCAAGCCATGAATAATAAAACATATCAAGACTTAGCATATGACCATGAACACTAACAAAAGCATGGAAATGACATCATGCAATATGTTCATGACCTAAGTCTCAAAATACTAATGGTATGCTATGTGCACTCCATAACTCCTCCAAAAGGTCATGCAATCCAATGCACCGCATGCCAATCCAACGTCCACTACACGGGCTTCTTGCCCGAAGCTCCTCCCGGCTCATAGTGACCTGAAATGTGGTCCCCCAAACACGGGGTGAGATATACGGATATATCTCAGTAAACCAATGGAGCTAGAGGCCCTCTCCACTCCATGGCTCACTAAAATGTACAAATATGACATAAAGTAATGTGCAAGTAAAGCAATATCACCATCCAACTGGAGACAACCCAAGAACATCCACTCATGGATTCACGTTCAAGGGCTCCATCATATAACTCCCGAGACAATCCTAGAGCTTCTCCCATGGTTGAGAAAACTCCATGGCAGCCCAACCGGAACTCCTCAAGAGACCTATCCGGCGGATGTCCCACGTTTGGCTCATCCTGGAGTCGCTCCCAGAGTCGACCCCATGGCAGTCCAACTGGCACTCCGTCACGAAATGATCCAGCGGATGTCCAAACCCAACACACGTCAACTGGCCAGTGACCAAACAATTTTCACAAAATACAAGCAATATGCATACAAGCACACAATCACAACATGTCATAACCACATCATCCAACCACTACCTTCCACTAGGTGTGGTGGAGCACACTAGGGATCAAACCCAAGTTCCAAGAGTTTACCTTAACACGAGCAATCCGTTCCAAACGTATGCTCCAATTTAACTTTTCACAATTCCAACCGTGTGAGGCACCCTACAACAATCATCAAATCCAAATTACACCAAAACTCATTTTTCATCAAAATTCCTCAAATTCCTCTAAGTTAAAAACCTATATTTTTCACCAAAATTTAACATAGCATTTCTAGCTTACAAACATGATTCTAAGACCTTTTCATCTAATAGCATTTTTGCATTTGGGCTCTCTATCATCACACATCTAAAATCAAAGCTTTGAACACAAATTCATAGATCTAAGAAATCAACTATCAAAAGACCACAAATATACTTACAATGAGTTGTATGATCACCACCAAGACTCCACTAAGCCATTTGAAGATCAAAACTCCAAGAAATCTCCAAAAACACTTATGGGTCGGATCTGACTTTGCTTAAAACGCGGCCAAAGAGATGGATTCAAGGCTTCTAAGTGCTACCAATGGCTTTGGAAGGTTGTTTACGATAGATTTCAACACCAAAATCAAGCGATTCGGTGGAGAAACGAAGAAATGGAAGAAATGGAAGAAAATGGTGTTTTGGCCCTTTTTCCTCACTGTGAGCGCGCGAGAGATGGAGAGGAAAAGAGAGAAAGAAAGAAAGAAAAGGAGGTGGGGCCAAGTGACTTCGGTCACACGGGTCCCACACGCGATCTAACTTTAACTCCGATAAAAATTCCGATCACAAATCCTTAATCTAAATATTTTTCCAGTCCATGACATATTTTTATTTCTCCAAAATATTGATAAAAATTTCACACCTATTGGTACACTCACAACTCAGTATTTTAACACTTAAAAATCACTATTCATCGATTTTTCCCAAATTTGCCTATTTACTCAATTTTTCGCCCTGATTCCATTTCCAACCTTACTTTTGTCATTTGAAATCTCTAACTCAGTATTTAAGCCTCCTAACACACGGTGGGCAAATTACCATTTTGCCCTTTTTGCCCTTTTTGGCCATAATCCTTGGATTTTCACTAATCCACCAACTTTCATTTTACAATATAATATTAAAATAAACATTTAAATATTTGAGGTGTTATATTCACCCCACCTTTTTGAAATTTTGTCCGCAAAATTAAATCATACCTGCTCACTAACTCAGGATACAGCCGGAGAATCTCGTCCTCCCGCTCCCAAGTAGCCTCCTCAGGTGTGCGGCCTTCCCACTGAATCTTCAGCATGGGAATCACTTTACTCCTCAATCGCTTTTCACTGCGATCCAAAACTGCAATAGGACCGATGGGAGTCTTCAAGTTCTCCCTGATTTCAATATTATCCGGCATCACCACATGTGATTCATCCGGAACATAACGTCGCAACTGCGACACATGAAAAACATCATGTAGATTAGATAACTGCGGGGGTAAGGCAAGCTGATAGGCCACCAATCCTACTCTTTTCATAATCTGATATGGCCCAATGAACCGTGGACTCAGCTTCCTCACACCCAACGCACGGCCAACACCTGTGACCGGCGACAAACGTACAAACACATGGTCACCTTCCTCAAATTCCAGCGGTCTATGCTTATTGTCATAATAACTTTTCTGTCGATTCTGTGCTTGTTTCAATTTCTCTCGGATCATTTCAATTTGCACTGTCGTTTCCTGCACAAAATCCGGACCAAACCTTTCCTTATCGCCTACCTCAGTCCAACAAGTGGGCGTACGACACCTCCTGCCATACAAAACCTCATATGGTGCCATACCCAGACTGGAATGAAAACTGTTATTATAAGAAAATTCCACCAGTGGTAAGTACTTATCCCAAGCATTACCCTGTTCCAGTGTGCAAGCTCTCAGCATATCCTCAAGTGTCTGTATGGTCCTCTCAGTCTGACCATCAGTCTGCGGGTGATAAGCAGTGCTCAGTCGAAGCTGAGTGCCAAAAGCCTGCTGCAAAGCTCCCCAAAATCGTGAAGTAAACTTCGGGTCCCGATCACTAACAATGCTAATCGGTATCCCATGGAGTCTAACAATCTCCTTTACATACAGTGTAGCCAACTTCTCTGTGGTGTAATCTACTCGTACTGGTAGAAAATGTGCAGACTTCGTGAGTCGGTCCACAATAACCCAAATCGAGTCATAACCAGCTTGAGTTCGCGGCAATCCAACAACAAAATCCATAGAAATACTTTCCCATTTCCATTCAGGTATATCCAGCGGCTGAAGTAATCCAGCAGGTTTCTGATGCTCTATTTTTACTTTCTGGCAAACCAAGCACTTAGACACGTACTCGGCAACATCACTCTTCATCCCAGGCCACCAGAACTTCACTTTCAAATCTTGGTACATCTTTGTGGCACCTGGGTGGATAGCATATTGACCCTTATGGGCCTCAGTCATAACTTCCTCTGCAAGTTCCTTGGGCACAACAATCCTGCCCTGATATAATAATAGTCCCTGTTCATTAACAGATATGCCACTCTGACCTTTCAAATATTTTATACTTTCATTTCTAATCTGGGTCTCTTTAATCTTCTCGTGCAGCTCGTTCTCAATCCGAGTCAACTCCATATCACACATTCTTCCTGCAAAGAAATCCGTTATTTTCATGTCACGGAATTGCTCAATCACTTCATTGTCCCACATCATCATATGAGATAAGTTTACAGACTTCCTACTCAATGCATCTGCCACAACATTGGCCTTTCCCGGGTGGTATTTCAGTTCAAAGTCATAATCTTTTAAGAATTCAACCCATCTACGCTGCCTCATATTCAGCTCCTTCTGATCAAATAAATATTTCAAGCTTTTATGGTCGCTGAACACAGCAAATTTCATCCCATACAGAAAATGCCTCCAAATTTTCAAGGCAAACACAATAGCAGCCAATTCTAAGTCATGCGTCGGATAATTTTCTTCATGCGGCCTTAACTGCCTAGACGCATATGCAATCACTTTTCCTTCCTGCATCAGCACGCTCCCTAAACCTTTCTTAGAAGCATCACAATATAACACAAACTCGCCCTCCGGATCAGGTAAAGTCAACACCGGAGCAGTGGTCAATTTCTCTTTAAGTAGCAGAAAACAATCCTCACATTCCTGGGTCCACACAAAAGGAGTATCCTTTCGTGTCAATCGGGTCAACGGTAGAACCATTGCAGAAAATCCCTGAATAAATCGGCGATAATAGCCAGCAAGCCCCAGAAAACTTCTAATTTCAGTCACAGTCTTAGGTCGTTCCCAGTCACTCACCGCTTCAATCTTGCTTGGATCCACTGCAACACCACTTGCAGAAATAACATGGCCCAAAAATTGCACCTCAGACAACCAGAATTCACACTTAGACGGTTTAGCATACAGTTTCTTGTCTTTCAACACCTGCAACACTGTCCTCAAATGGTCGACGTGCTCCTCCTTACTCTTAGAGTAGATCAAAATGTCATCAATAAAAACAATTACAAACTGGTCCAAAAACGGTTTGAAAATGCGGTTCATATAGTCCATGAACACCGCCGGGGCATTAGTAAGCCCAAAAGGAATCACTTGATACTCAAAATGTCCATATCTGGATCGGAAAGCTGTTTTAGGTACATCCTCCGGTTTAATCCGAATCTGGTGATATCCGGACCGGAGATCAATCTTTGAAAATACGCAGGCACCCCTCAACTGATCTAATAAGTCATCAATACGCGGTAATGGGTACCGGTTCTTAATAGTCACTTTATTCAGCTGTCGGTAGTCAGTGCATAATCTCATGCTACCATCCTTTTTCTTTACAAATATCACCGGTGCTCCCCACGGAGACACACTCGGCCTAATAAAATTTTTCGCAGACAGTTCTTCAATGTGTTTCTTCAACTCGGCCAACTCAAGTGGCGACATCCGGTATGGAGCCAAGGAGATCGGCCCCACACCAGGCAATAAATCAATCGAGAATTCAATCTCTCTCTCTGGCGGGAATTCCGGTATCTCATCCGGAAATACATCTTCAAACTCATTAACAACTGGAATAGTAGAAATCTCCTCCTTTTTATCACCCACCAATCCGCCCAACAAGACATAACCCAAATCTCCAGCCTTCAAGGCTTTCACAGTTTGACTTACAGACAAATACAGAGACGGACAAACAGACGGCCTCTCGTGAGATAGCAACAACCTCTTCCCGCAGCAATCAATCATTGCGCAGTTCCGAGACAACCAATCCATCCCCAAAATCAAATTGACAGAGGCCAGGGGTAAGATGATTAAATCAATGGTATAACCCCTGCCTAAATAAGTGAACTTCACATCTTCACAAATCCAAGACGATTCACTAACCTCTCCTGTAGCAGTAGTAATACGCATCGGAGGAACCATCCGTGTTACCTTTAAGTCCAACGCCTTAGCCACATAGTCCGCCACAAATGAATGTGTCGCTCCCGAATCAAACAACACAGATAAATCAACATTAGAGAGAAAAATTATACCTTTAACCAAATTCGGAGCCTTTTGAGTATGTTGCGCATTTGTAGTATAAACTCGTCCCACAGTAGGAACAGCAGTAATGGGAGTAGCAGTAGTAGTAGCTGCCGGCAAGGCCTGCAGATTCGCAGCCTGCCCCGAAGAAGATGGACAATCTCTAGCAAAGTGGCCACTCCGACCACACTTAAAACATGTCAACGGACCAGCACCACATACACCCTTGTGGTATTTCCCACACATCCCACATTTTGGGATATAAAATCTGTCCGCAGCACCACCACCACCAGTGTTTCCACCCCTCTTGAACTGACCAGGAGGCTGCCTCACATGCAACCCCCTACCCCTGTTGTTATTGTTGAAGCCTCCTCTATTAATGTTTCCAGAAGGACCAGGTGTCCTCTTAACTTCTTGCTCTTTTACCTTATCCGATTTTGGATACCTCCCATAGACAGTCTCGACCCTTTTGCACTGGGTCACCAAATCAGCAAAGTTTCTCACTGCGGTATTTGACATCCTCTTAGCAATCTTCTCACTCAGCCCTCTTTGAAATTTAGCTGACAAGAATTCCGGAGTAGGTAGAGTACCTCCATAATTAGCAAACTTCACAAGTTCATTAAATTTCGCCACATAGGCATCCACAGTCATAACTCCCTGTACCAACTTATCAAATTCACCTTGCTTTGCCTCCCGAACATCGCGGGGAAAATATTCTTCATGAAATAATCCTTCAAACAAGGCCCAAGTAAGAACCTCACCCTGAATAACAAATGGGCGAGACACATTGTCCCACCACTCTTGGGCATCACCCTCCAGCATATACACAGAATATAACAACTTCTGCGGATCTTGGCATCTCATAACTTGAAAAATCTTGTCCATACCCCTCAACCAAGCAGTGACCTCCTTTGGGTCCCTTGACCCCAAAAATGCGGGTGGCTTATGTTTCCTAAAAGATATGAGCCTACGCTCATCATCAGCATTATCAAGCACCTGCCCAGCAGCCCCAGTAGATTGGGCAACAGATGATGGATCAGGAATATAACTAGGATCAGTGGTAGTATGATGACTAGCCTCACCAGTGTGGTGACTAGCCCCACTCTCCCCCTGTTGAGGAGTAACAGATGGCGTCGGTGTAGGAGTCACCGTAGCCGTATGTGGAGGTGTACTCAGCCATAAAGGCCTGCTTCATATCCTGATTTGCTTTCATCAGGTTCTCAGTCATATTTCTGTTTGCAG
>JAVKPL010004387.1:0-22347 GCA_032173675.1 Gastrolobium villosum
TTGATTAGGTTTTAATAATTACAATTAGTGGATAAGAATGCTGAAAGTCGCTTTTCGGAAGAAAAGCGCAAATACCGGTTCTGCTACTCGGTATAAATGCGTACCGGAAAAGTATCCCGGAAAAATTATAACGAATGCATGATAATTACTAGAATATTATGTAGGACATGTAAAACAAGTTTCAAGTCAAAATGACGTAATCTGATGCCAGAACTGATACTGGCTATGGAAAAGCGCGTACCGGAAAGGTGCTCCGAAAAATAAAATAAAAATATGACAAATCTTAGAAAAATGCGTAGGTCTAGATTCCAAAGTTTTGGGATCAAGATCTTTTACTTTGCTATTAAGGCTAATACTGCGCGTTTGTGGTCTTGTGCCTATAAATAGACCCATTAAGGGCACACAACCCTAGGCCATACACATTCCTACGTGAGAGTGGGGGGTTTCAGCTTTGTTTCCTTCCTCCTTGGCCATTTTGCTTGGGAGAAACCACCAAGTTGTCACCTTTAGCCTTAATCCTTCCTCTTTTACCATGGAACACCGAGTGAGTGCATTGTAAGGAGGTTGTGGTCTTGTGTTCCTGAGGGTGTTGCTGTTGAGGGAGTGTTAGTGGGCTGTGGTGTTGTCTCCATGGTTATGAACCATTGTTCATGCCATTAGAGGTTTCAAGAAGCCTCCTTTGGTGCCAAGAACCAACCTTTGGTGTGGCATTTTCGTGTCCTTGGGTGTGCTGGACTTGTGTGCAGTATTGGGAGCTCCAAAGGCACCTTGAACTACTGATTAAGCTTTGGGGTAAGTCACCTTAACTCGATCATGTGTTTTTATGGCCTAAAGGTGGTATCTTGGTATGTTAATGGGTTTAACACATAACCAACACATAAGTGAACTCATATATGCTTAAAAATGTATGCTTTAACGTGTACATGTGTTAAAAGTTGGATCTTTGGGATGGATATTCACGAAATGCAGAAACTGCATTCTGTCGTGAGATATCCGGATATTTGTCGAACATATATCCGGATATCGATATCCGGATATGGTATCCGGAAATTGATATCCGGATATTGGACATGTGTATCCGGATATGGCATATCCGGATATGTCCAGTGTGATATCCGGATATGGCATATCTGGATATGTCTCTTCTGATATCCGGATATCCTGGGTTCTCACAGAACAGTAGCCGTGCTGTGTGAACAGTAAGCTAGTGGGTGTGTGTGGACCCAAGTTTAAGGAAGTTGAACTTCTGTAATTAATGAACTAAGTCAGAATCATGTGATTAAGGGCTTATGACTTTGTTGGAAGCCTTAAGACGTAAGACGTAAAGGAAAGGCGTAGTCTTTAAGTTGTATGCTTGTGATGCATAAATATTGATGTGTTATTGGTCCATATCAGATTGTGATACTGTTGTTTGTGGACTTGTGAGTGGTTGGACTCTTGGCTTGGATAGCTAGCTTGCAAGGTAAGCTTTCGTGTCCTCGGTTTAGCCATTTTGTTGTTCCACCATGTCCCATGGGGATGGGTTTATGCATGCTGTGTTACATGCTTTAATGTTTTGGAAATGTTGTTGAGCTGTTTATATGCAATGTGCTTTTATGAGATGCATGTGGTGTCCACCTATACGATAAGCCTGAGTATGTAGTACATACAAGATGGTGAGGCTGTGGGTGAGGTGCAGGCGTCCATGTACTCATGTAGGTATAGACGTATTCCTACATTTCTCTGGCCAGTAGATTTGATAAACACACATGGCATGATTAATTGCTGCATCGCATAGTTTTGAATGTATATTGTAAATATTGTTTTTTGAACTTATATTGCACATGTAAATGAGCTTGGGGTGGAAGATCCTTGAGGACCCCTTGTCTTAATGAGATTTCTTGTTTAGAGATCTCACCCACGTTTGGGGACGCTTATTTCAGGATCAGGTAATGTTGAGGGCTCAGGTGGCAGGAGGCCAGAGCTGAGTTGATATTATTATATGCTGACTGCTGTGTTGACTGTTATGTTTTCCGCTTTGTTTGAGTTATTATGTTGAGACTGTTGTTGGGCACTGTTGCCTTATTTGGTGAGCATGGGGTTTGTCCATGCCATATGGATTGGTTATAGTCTTTTATTTGAAGTTGTATTTAAAGTATCAGGATTTTGACCCAGGCTATGTGTTGTAGTCCTGCGACTTAGATACTCACTTATTATTTATATATGAGGTATTCCAGTTAGTTGTCTTGCAATTTACATATATGCAGTATTTTATGAAATTGATTAAATAATCAAGTTGGTTAAATTTAATGACGTCATAATTGAATTAAAAGAAAAGTTATTCCGCAATTTTATTAAGCGTGGCTTAATACGATAGTATGTTAACAATCCGGATTAACACGGGCTGTTACAGTCGACATGTATGAATCCGACCTGCGTCAAGTAGTCTGCGACAACCTCTGGGATAGCGCCTATAGGTGGCCCCCCAGACGGCTTCCCACGCCTCGTCTTTATTTTTCGTATATGCTCCATATTCCACACCCGCTGTGAAATATGAGCTTTTTGCGTCCTCTTACGGAGGACCTCCCATCTATACGGCCCAGGTATGATGTACATACTGGGATCGGTGGGCTCTACATCCGAAGCAGAACCAGATGAAGATGATGACTCAGCCATTACCCTCAAGTATATAATATAAAACAACATTTAAATTAATCACATGTAATGGCCCATTTTATTTACAATTTATTTAAGCAATGAAATAATTTTTTATCAGATATTTTAAGCATATGCGTCATTTTTATTACTGCTATTGAAATTAATGAAATAATGTTAATACGTGGTACACTCATTTATTTGTAATTAAATAATATAAAAACATTGGACAAAAGTAATATAATTCTTACAGAATACTTACTACTATTTTTTAAATCACTAATTACTACGCTAAATCCTAATGTATAATTAAATATTAATAATAATAACTACGTAACAAAAAAATGGAAGTAAAAGCACAACATTCATGGCATTGCACAAAGTTTCTAATTGACTATCCTAATGTTCTCAGTCTCTAATATACGATCAATCCTAACATGCATTACTAACTATCACCGTAATTTTAATGTATACATAGGAGGTATTATGGCCTTACCTAAGTCGGCAGAGATTCGCTACGAATCGTCGTTAGAGAAAGGTTAGAGAGAGGTTAGAGAGATGTGAATGAGTGAGGAGTGTGAAAGGGACATGGGATATTTATAGAATTGCACATGTAACGCCCCTTTTGGGCGTCACATGTGACGCCCCAGTGGGGCGTCTTCTCCTTTATGAGAGACGCCCCAATGGGGCGTCACATGTGTCGCCCAAAAGGGGCGTTACATTGTGCATTACATCTGTAAATATCCCCCCAAACTGCATTAAATGCGTAATTTTTTAATTAAATTACATTATTTTAATTTTTTTGCCCATTTTGTTGTCCTTATAATCTTACCCAACCCGTAATTGCTGAGGATCGTGACGAAATCGATCGCCGGCTGAATGCTTTCCGCAAGCATAAGCCACCTACTTTCGACGGATCGTATGATCCCATTGCTGCTGCCAGATGGCTACAGGCGCTGGATAAGATTTTCCGGATCATGCAGTGCACCGATCCGCAGAAGCTGTTGTTCGCCACTTACATGCTGGAGGGCGAGGCTCACGAGTGGTGGACCAACCTTTCTCATATCTACGAGATGCAGGGCCATGTGACGACGTGGCCATTCTTCGAGGAGAACTTTCTGGGTCAGTACTTTCCTTATGACTCTCAGGAGAGAAAGCTGGGAGAGTTTGACCGGTTGGTACAGGGCTCGTTGTCTGTCGACGAGTACCTGGCTAAGTTTAATGAGCTGGTGAAGTTTTCACACTTCAGGATGGCGAGGCCTACTCCTACATTCTTGGCTGCTAAGTTCCGCAGGGGACTTAATGAGGACATTGCTGGACATCTTGCTGGTTCTGCTTCGAGAGACTTCGGAGCTTTAGTACAGCAGTGCCGCGACATTGAGGACTACTGTCATGCGAGTCAGGCCAAGAAGGCCAAGGTTGAGGTGCCACAGAGTACCGGCGGTTCTGCTACCTGGAAGAACCGAAATTTTGCAAACAAGGGCAAGGGCAAACAGTTGGCGGCTAAGCAAGCGCCAAATCAGTTTAGAAAGACTGCTACACAGGGGAACGCCGCTAGACCTCCTGCTCCCAGATGTTCGGGATGCGGGAAGTCACATTTTTGGGCCGTGTTCTACCGGTCAGCTGATTTGCTTCCAGTGTGGCAAGGAGGGCCACTATTCCAGAGATTGCCCGACGGCGAGAGTTGCTGCAGTGCAGGCTGTGCCATTGCAGATGGTTCCTACTGGGGCACCAGCAGTGCCACCTACTACGGGGCGTGTGTATACGTTGGATCGTCAGCAGTCGGACAGAGCTCCGAACCTGGTCAGAGGTACTGTTACCATTGGTGGTTCAGCTGTTGATGTATTGTTTGATTCCGGGGCAACGCACTCTTTTGTTGCTACCCCTATTGCTGTGGGGCTTGAGTTGCCCAGTGATGTGCTTTCTCCACCGATGCGGGTGACCACCGCCACCGGAGAAAAATGTTTGACCTCCACTGTTCATCGCGATGTAGCGTTTCAGTGGGATGACCGTGACTTCTCGGTAGATCTGATAGGATTGCCGATGGCCAACCTAGAGATTATTCTTGGCATGGATTGGTTGTCCAGAAACTGTGCACTGATTGAATGTTGTGCCAAGAAAGTGGTGATGTCTCCGGGTGGGTCCACAGCCAGTTCCTCACCGTTCATTTCAATCCTGCAGGCGAGGAGGGCCTTGAGAGCAGGGGCATTTGGCTATGTCATGTTGGGAGGTTTGGTGAGTGGGACACAGGAGGATCTCACTGGCATTCCTGTGGTGAGGGAATTCCTCGAGGTGTTTCCCGAGGAGATTCCTGAGTTTCCACCGCAGAGGGAGATAGAGTTCTCTATAGACTTATTGCCTGGTGTGGGGCCTATATCGTTGGCTCCATACCGGATGTCGCCACCAGAGTTGGCGGAGCTGAAGAAGCATATTGAGGAGCTTTCAGCGAAAGATTTCATTCGGCCGAGTGTGTCTCCCTGGGGAGCACCGGTCATTTTTGTGAAAAAGAAGGATGGGACCATGCGGTTATGCACCGACTACAGACAGTTGAACAAGGTGACAATCAAGAACAAGTACCCTCTTCCACGCATTGATGATTTGCTGGATCAGCTCAGAGGTTCTTGTGTGTATTCCAAGATTGATCTCCGGTCCGGTTACCATCAGATACGGGTAAAGCTGGAGGATGTCCCAAAGACAGCGTTTCGCTCGAGGTACGGGCACTACGAGTACTTGGTGATCCCGTTTGGACTCACCAATGCACCCGCAGTGTTCATGGACTACATGAACAGGATCTTTCAGCCGTACCTGGATCAGTTTGTGATCGTCTTCATTGACGACATCTTGATTTACTCCAAGACGGAGGAGGAGCATACTGAGCACTTGAAGATTGTGTTGCAAGTGTTGAAAGAGAAAAAGTTATATGCTAAGCCGTCGAAATGCGAGTTTTGGCTCAAGGCGGTGAAATTTCTGGGTCATGTGATTTCTGCTAATGGAGTTGCAGTTGATCCTAACAAGATTGAGGCCGTGATGGACTGGGAGAGGCCCAAGACGGTTACAGAAGTGAGAAGCTTCTTGGGTTTGGCAGGCTACTATAGGAGGTTCATAGAAGGATTCTCCAAGATGGTGCTACCAATGACTCGCCTTACCCGAAAGGAGACTCCATTCGTGTGGACACATGAGTGTGAGGAGTGTTTCCAGGAGTTGAAGGAGAGACTGACTACTGCTCCTGTGTTAGTCCTTCCGGATCCTGCGGAACAGTTTGAGTTATACTACGATGCCTCTGGTAAAGGACTAGGCTGTGTGTTGATGCAGAAAGGGAAAGTTGTTGCTTACGCTTCAAGACAGTTGAAACCTCATGAGGAGAACTACCCGACTCACGATTTGGAGTTGGCAGCCATTGTTTTTGCTTTCAAGATTTGGAGGCATTACCTGTTTGGCATGAAGTTTGCTGTATTCAGTGATCACAAGAGCCTGAAGGAGTTGAACATGAGACAGCGAAGATGGATGGAGTTCTTGAAGGACTACGACTTTGAGTTGAGGTACCATCCTGGCAAGGCCAATGTGGTAGCTGATGCTTTGAGTCGGAAATCCGTGAGCTTATCCAGCTTGATGATGAACGACTACGAGGTAATTGAAAAGTTCAGAGACTTGAGGGTGAACTCCTTATTTGGGGGTGCACTGCTCGAAATGGAAACATCAGAAGTGATTAATGAGCTGATGGAAAAGATTAAAGAGGCGCAAGTACAAAGAGAGTGCCTTGATTATGTGAAGAACCAGGACGGTGTGTCTTGGAACGAGGATGGTTTGCTGCTATTCCAGAAGAGGATTGTTATTCCTCGAGGGCCATTGACCGAAGAGGTTATGGCAGAGGCTCATAAGGGCCGGTTCGCTATCCACCCTGGTGCTACAAAAATGTACCAGGACCTAAAAAGGAATTTTTGGTGGCCGGGCATGAAGAAGGACATAGCGGTCTACGTGTCCAAGTGCTTGATATGTCAGAAGGTGAAGATCGAGCACCAAAAACCGTCTGGTAAACTTCAACCTCTGGAGATTCCACAGTGGAAGTGGGAGAGTATTTCCATGGACTTCGTGGTGGGATTGCCTAAAACTCAGGCTGGTTGTGACTCTATTTGGGTCATAGTGGACAGATTGACCAAGTCTGCCCATTTTCTTCCAGTGAAGGTGAGCTTCACTACAGAGCAGTTGGCCAAACTATATGTCCGTGAGATTGTGAGGCTTCACGGGGTGCCCGAGAGTATCATCAGTGATAGGGACCCGAAGTTCACATCTCGGTTCTGGGAGGCGCTGCAGGAGGCTTTTGGTACGCAGTTAAGATTGAGTACCGCCTATCACCCTCAGACTGACGGACAGACTGAGCGGACCATCCAGACATTGGAGGACATGTTGAGAGCTTGCACATTGGAGCAGGGTTCTGCATGGGATAGGTACCTTCCGTTGGTAGAATTCTCGTATAACAACAGTTTTCATGCTAGTCTGGGCATGGCACCCTACGAGGCGCTGTATGGTAGGAGGTGTCGGACTCCTACTTGCTGGTCTGAGGTTGGAGATAAAGAGCTATTCGGCTTGGACTTTGTCCAAGATACTACCCTACAGATCCAGATGATCAGGGAAAAGTTGAAGCAGGCACAGAATCGCCAGAAAAGCTACTATGATGTCAAGCATCGACCACTGGAGTTCAGTGAGGGTGAGCACGTGTTTGTGAAACTTTCACCTGTCACCGGTGTTGGACGGGAACTCGGAGTGAGGAAGTTGAGCCCTCGATTCATTGGGCCCTACTAGATCCTTGGTAGAGTAGGACCAGTTGCCTATCGACTCGCCTTACCTCCGAACCTAGCCAACATCCACGACGTGTTTCACGTGTCTCAGCTTCGGAAGTACATAGCAGACCCTTCGCACGTGGTGCAGCCGGATGATGTGGAGGTTCGGGAGAACCTAAAGACTCCCGTCGGACCACTCAAGATTCTCGATCGAGGCGAGAAACAGCTTAGAAGCAAGATCATTCCGATGGTCAAGGCGCAGTGGACTGGACGTAGTCCCGAGGAGTGCACGTGGGAGCGAGAGGATGAGCTTCTCCGACAGTATCCCGACTTTCGAGACAGGTATGTTTCTGATTTTGAGGACAAATCCTTAAAAAGGTGGGGTGAATGTAAGAACTCGCACCGCTAATTGAGGTAATTAGTGAATTAATTATGATAATTAGGAAATGATTCCATAATTGACCTTAATAATTGTTATGAGGTTTTAATAATTACAATTAGTGGATAAGAATGCTGAAAGTCGCTTTTCGGAAGAAAAGCGCAGATACCGGTTCTGCTACTCGGTATAAATGCGTACCGGAAAAGTATCCCGGAAAATTATAACGAATGCATGATAATTACTAGAATATTATGTAGGACATGTAAAACAAGTTTCAAGTCAAAATGACGTAATCTGATGCCAGAACTGATACTGGCTATGGAAAAGCGCGTACCGGAAAGGTGCTCCGAAAAATAAAATAAAAATATGACAAATCTTAGAAAAATGCGTAGGTCTAGATTCCAAAGTTTGGGATCAAGATCTTTTACTTTGCTATTAAGGCTAATACTGCGCGTGTGTGGCCTTGTGCCTATAAATAGACCCATTAAGGGCACACAACCCTAGGCCATACACATTCCTACGTGAGAGTGGGGGGCTGCAGCTTTGTTTCCTTCCTCCTTGGCCATTTTGCTTGGGAGAAACCACCAAGTTGTCACCTTTAGCCTTAATCCTTCCTCTTTTACCATGAAAACACTTGAGTGAGTGCATTGTAAGGAGGTTGTGGTCTTGTGTTCTGAGGGTGTTGCTGTTGAGGGAGTGTTAGTGGGCTGTGGTGTTGTCTCCATGGTTATGAACCATTGTTCATGCCATTAGAGGTTTCAAGAAGCCTCCTTTGGTGCCAAGAACCAACCTTTGGTGTGGCATTTTCGTGTCCTTGGGTGTGCTAGACTTGTGTGCAGTATTGGGAGCTCCAAAGGCACCTTGAACTACTGATTAAGCTTTGGGGTAAGTCACCTTAACTTGATCATGTGTTTTTATGGCCTAAAGGTGTTATCTTGGTATGTTAATGGGTTTAACACATAACCAACACATAAGTGAACTCATATATGCTTAAAGATGCATGCTTTAACGTGTACATGTGTTAAAAGTTGGATCTTTGGGATGGATATTCACGAAATGCAGAAACTGCATTCTGTCGTGAGATATCCGGATATTTGTCGAACAGATATCGGGATATCGATATCCGGATATGGTATCCGGATATTGATATCCGGATATGGACCTGGGTATCCGGATATGGCATATCCGGATATGTCCAGTGTGATATCCGGATATTGCATATCCGGATATGTCCCTTCTGACATCCGGATATCCTGGGTTCTCACAGAACAGTAGCCGTGTTGTGTGAACAGTAAGCTAGTGGGTGTGTGTGGACCCAAGTTTAAGGAAGTTGAACTTCTGTAATTAATGAACTAAGTCAGAATCACATGATTAAGGGCTTATGGCTTTGTTGAAAGCCTTAAGACGTAAAACGTAAAGGAAAGGCGTAGTCTTTAAGTTGTATGCTTGTGATGCATAAATATTGATGTGTTATTGGTCCATATCAGATTGTGATACTGCTGTTTGTGGACTTGTGAGTGGTTGGACTCTTGGCTTGGATAGCTAGCTTGCAAGGTAAGCTTTCGTGTCCTCGGTTTAGCCATTTTGTTGTTCCACCATGTCCCATGGGGATGGGTTTATGCATGCTGTGTTACATGCTTTAATGTTTTGGAAATGCTGTTGAGCTGTTTATATGCAATGTGCTTTTATGAGATGCATGTGGTGTCCACCTATACGGTAAGCCTGAGTATGTAGTACATACAAGATGGTGAGGCTGTGGGTGAGGTGCAGGTAGCGTCCATGTACTCATGTAGGTATAGACGTATTCCTACATTTCTCTGGCCAGTAGATTTGATAAACACACATGGCATGATTAATTGCTGCATCGCATAGTTTTGGAACTTATATTGTAAATATTGTTTTTGGAACTTATATTACACATGTAAGTGAGCTTGGGGTGGAAGATCCTTGAGGACCCCTTGTCTTACTGAGATTTCTTGTTTAGAGATCTCACCCCACGTTTGGGGACGCTTATTTCAGGATCAGGAAATGTTGAGGGCTCAGGTGGCAGGAGGCCAGAGCTGAGTTGATATTATGATATGCTGTCATGCTGGATGTTGACTGCTGTTATGTTTTACGCTTTGTTTGAGTTATTATGTTGAGACTGTTGTTGGGCATTGTTGCCTTATTTGGTGAGCATGGGGTTTGTCCATGCCACGTGGTTTTGTTATTGCCTTTTATTTGAAGTTGTATTTAAAGTATCAGGATTTTGGTCCAGGCTACGTGTTGTAGTCCTGCGACTTAGATACTCACTTATTATTTATATATGAGGTATTCCAGTTAGTTGTCTTGCAATTCACATATAGGCAGTATTTTATGAAATTGATTAAGTAATCAAGTTGGTTAAATTTAATGACGTCATAATTGAATTAAAGAAAAAGTTATTCCGCAATTTTATTAAGCGTGGCTTAATACGATAGTATGTTAACAATCCGGGTTAACACGGGCTGTTACAGTCGACATGTATGAATCCGGCCTGCGTCAAGTAGTCTGCGACAACCTCTGGGATAGCGCCTATAGGTGGCCCCCCAGACGGCTTCCAACGCCTCGTCTTTATTTTTCGTACATGCTCTGTATTCCACACTCGCTGTGAAATATGAGCTTTTTGCGTCCTCTTACGGAGGACCTCCCATCTGTACGGCCCAGGTATGATGTACATACTGGGATCGGTGGGCTCTACATCCGAAGCAGAACCGGATGAAGATGATGACTCAGCCATTACCCTAAACTATATAATATAAAACAACATTTAAATTAATCACATGTAATGGCCCATTTTATTTACAATTTATTTAAGCAATGAAATAATTTGTTATCAGATATTTTAAGCATATGCGTCATTTTTATTACTGCTATCGAAATTAATGAAATAATGTTAATACGTGGTACAGTCATTTATTTGTAATTAAATAATAAAAAACATTGGAAAAAAGTAATATAATTCTTACAGAATACTTACTACTATTTTCTAAATCACTAATTACTACGCTAAATCCTAATGCATAATTAAATATTAATAATAATAACTACGTAACAAAAAAATGGAAGTAAAATCACAACATTCATGGCATTGCACAAAGTTTCTAATTGACTATCCTAATGTTCTCAGTCTCTAATATACGATCAATCCTAACATGCATTACTAACTATCACCGTAATTTTAACGTATACATAGGAGGTATTATGGCCTTACCTAAGTTGGCAGAGCTTTGCTACGAATCGTCGTTAGAGAAATGTTAGAGAGAGATGAATGAGTGAGGAGTGTGAAAGGGACATGGGATATTTATAGAATTGCACATGTAACGCCCCTTTTGAGCATCACATGTGACCCCCCAGTGGGGCGTCTTCTCCTTCATGAGAGACGCCCCAATGGGGCGTCACATGTGACGCCCAAAAGGGGCGTTATTGTGCATTACATCTGTAAATACCCCCAAACTACATTAAATGCGTAATTTTTTAATTAAATTACATTATTTTAATTTTTTTGCCAATTTTGTTGTCCTTATAATCTTACCCAACTCGAATCTTGATTAATCGAGATTGGTGATTCGATGACGAATAATTTATACCCAAAAAAATTACTTACCTTTTCAAAATATTATCTAATTTTATAAAATATATTTTAATAGACTGATAATTTTATTTTTTTAAAAGCTAATAGACATTTAAATAAGTTGGTGTGTAATAATAATAATAATATATCATGTTATTTTCTTTGGGGCGGCCGCTGGGAACAGTTTTACTCCCGCCACTGCCAATTTTATATTTTTCCTTTGCTTAGAATCTAATTTATGATTTGGAAAAGAAAAAAAAGTTTATGATAAAAGTCAATATTATATTTTAAATTAAGGACATATCATAAGTTCAGGTAGAAATCTGTCAGAATACTTCATAAATTGTTTACAAAAGAGCACTGCACACAACGAAAATTGAATCTAGGCTTAACACTTCTATTTGTATCACCTGAATTAACCCTAGTTGACTTTGGTTGAACATTTTCTTTTAAGAAAAAATTGTTTGCATATAAAAGTATATTTAAAAACTTTATAATATTTAATTATTATTTTTTAAAAAAAACTATCAAAATATATTCTAGAGAATTTAAAAAACTTTATATCAGAGAACTCTAAAAAAAATTACACCATAAAAAGTATTTTCTTAAAGGAAAAAAAATTAAAAATTATAGTTTAAATAAAAAAATACAAAATTAGTGTGATTGGGCAACTATCTACAAAAGTAATGCAACGAGTTGCACACCGTATTGGGAGCAACTGGTTGCGCAACAAAAAGGGTGCAATTGAGAACTAGTTGCACACCAAAATATATATATATATATGCAACTAGTTGTTCCATATTGTTGAAATATATATTTCCACATTGGTTGTATGAGCAACTAATGTGGAGCTAATAAGATCTTGGGCACTCCCACCATTTAAACTAGCTTTTGGGGTAGTGTATCCCAAGGTTCTTTGACATGGAATCAGAGCATCAAAATCTCACCGCCTCCCACTTTCTTTGTATTGGGATTTCCACATGTATGTGGGCTTGTATGTTGTCCACCCTTCAAGCCCAGTGGGCTCTCGTGTGAGGGGGCGTGTTGAGATATATAGTCCCACATTGGTTGTATGGGCAACTAATGTGGAGTTTATAAGCCCTTGGGCACTCCTACCCTTTGGGCTAGCTTTTGGGGTGTGTATCCCAAGGTTCTTTGACATGGTATCAAAGCGTTCGAAATCTCACCGCCTCCTACTTTCTTTGTAGTGGGATTTCCACATGTAGGTGGGCTTGTATGTTGTCCACCCTTCAAGCCCAGTGGGCTCTTGTGTGAGGGGGCGTGTTGAGATATATAGTCCACATTGGTTGTATGGGCAACTAATGTGGAGTTTATAAGGCCTTGGGCACTCCCACCCTTAGAGCTAGCTTTTGGGGTGGTGTATCCCAAGGTTCTTTACATGGTATTAGAGCGTTCGAAATCTCACTGCCTCCCACTTTCTTTGTAGTGGAATTTCCACATGTAGGTGGGCTTGTATGTTGTCCACCCTTCAAGCCCTGTGGGCTCTCGTGTGAGGGGGCGTGTTGAGATATGTAGTCCCACATTGGTTGTATGCGCAACTGATGTGGAGTTTATAAGGCCTTGGGTACTCTCACCCTTTGAGCTAGCTTTTGGGGTGGTGTATACCAAGGTTCTTTGACACATAAATACAGCTCCCTCTATTTTTTCTCATTCCACCATCTGCTTAACTTATCTCTAGAATTCTCTGACTTCTCTTTGGGCTTTCCAAGGGTTTTAAATCTCTTGGAGCTTTGTCACTCAAGTAAGTCTTAAAACTTATTTTTTATTTTTTTAAATTACAGTAATAGATATGTAATGCTTTAGGATAGAATAGTGACTTAGGATATGGTTAGTGGCTTAGGTTATGATTAGTGACCTATGACATGCTTAGTGACTTAGAATATGCTTAGTGACTTAGAACATGGATAGTAGTAACTTATATTGTGCTTAAAGATTTTATATTAGCTTACCAAAAAAAAGATTTTATATTAAAAATAATTAATTTATCAATATTTATTTTTAATTTCTAGTGTTAGTTAATTAAAGCTATCATTTTTGATTAAAATATATTTATTTTATAAAATGGTACCAATGAGTTTGTTAGTAAGAATTTTCCTAAGTATATTAATAATTTTATATTATATTATATTAAGGTTGTTGCCGACTAATTGTTGTCATCATCTGCTCGGTCCTCTGCACATCATTCTGATGGCGAGACTGGTTATCGCCGCACTCAGATTCTTCCGGGCCCGGAATAATGGGAGGTTTTAAGCAACACATGGAGTGTTAACCAGTGGCGGAGCCACGTATAGGCTGGGGGGTGCATGGGCCCGGGCTAAATTTTAACAATTTTATTTACTATATATAATTATATAATTAATTATAATTTGATCGGGATTAAAATTGTAATTTGGCCCGGGCTAATATTAAAATATATTTGATGAATGATTTGAGTAAATTGTATTAAGTTATGTGTTCAATTTCCACTTGTATAAAAAAATTAAAAATATTTAATAAGATTAAAAAATCTATTATCACTCATTGACTCTCTTAATTTATATTTTATACGTTGATCCCTCTCTCTTGCCCTAACTGGTCAAGCTTGCTCTCTCTCTCCAGGTATCATGGCTTTATTTCTTCGCCTTGTTTTCAATTTTTTTCTTCTTCCTGTTGTCAGTTTCTTTTTCTTCTTCAATGCTAACTGCTAAGCCAAAGCTCCTACCATTAACCCAACAAGTTTTTAGGAATTTTTTTATTTCAATTTTTTCCCCAAAAAATCGACCTTGTTATCATCTTTGCTCTGTTTCTGTTTGTTCTTTTTGCCTAAAGACTTGTGGACATTTTGAACAACAAATTGGTCAACAAAGTATATATAAATGGATTGGATTGGATGATGCTAACTCTATTTTTTTTATTTTTTTTAGATGTTCTGAATGAGTGGTTTAAAGTCAGTCCAAATCCCCTTTGCACTTATTCCTTTGCTCTGTCTGGTGTCAAAGGAGCATATAATGGGCAGCTTTGAAATTGGCTCTGTCCTCAAGGTATGGCGTCCTTTTATATGTCTGGTTTGTTATGACAAGTTAATTCATTTTGTATTATATTATTCATCAGTGAAAACAAACATTACTTTTTTTGTTTTTTTTATAGTTAACGAACATTAATTTAATTAACTAGGATATAATTCAGAAGTGGCCCAATATAGACCTTTTCTTGTTGCAGTTTAGACATGAAAAAATTTAGAATTGAATCAATTTATTCCTAACCTCTTTTGCAAGTGGGGTCTAAATATAATAACCAAGGAACATTTATTGTCCTTTATACATCATACAACTTACCGAAAACTATGCTAGCATATAACTATCAAGTTACAAAAGGAAGCAAGATTTCAACATTTGTACTCTAATGTTGTCATTTTCTTGTGAGTTAATTATTGTTTAATTTTAATGATTTAGGCAATTTTAATTATTGTTTTCGGATAGCATCTTATAATTGTCTTCAGGTTTGTCATGTTATGTAAGAATGAGTTTTTCTTTATAGTATTTAATCTTGAGTCATGTTAGTTAAATGTAATTTATATTTTTGTATTCAGTGTGTTTTCTGACTCAGGTAGCTGTTGAAAAGTATGGGTAAGGATAAACAGAAAAGTATAGATGTGTTCTTTAAAAAGAAACTAGTCTCTGAAAGTGAATCAAGTGATGCTCTTACGAACATAATTTCTGAAAGTGATGCACCTTCTCATGAGCAACCTCCTTCCAAGTGTCGTAGAATTGAACATACTGATGACATTATTACAGTCAAAAATAAAATTTTTGAACGTGATCCAGGCAAACGTAAGCCAATTTGGGAATATTCAGCTAATGAAGTCGATGAGATACGGAGAGCTTATTTAATAGTTGGGCCATATCAACCTCAATGCTCTTATCCATTTTCAAAAGAAAAGCATCCTCGACGTTTTCAAGCTTCTTGGTTCAAAGAATTTTCTTCGTGGCTTGAGTATTCACCTTCTATAGATGCTGCATTTTGTTTACCATGCTATCTTTTCAATACAAAGGTCGGTGGGCGACACGGTTGGGATACATTCACAATCAAAGGTTTTAATAGTTGGAAAAGAGTTCATAGTGGAAAGGATTGTGTTTTTATAAGTCATATGGGAGATGATCCTTGTTCACAGCATACTAATGCACTCATCTCATGTGTAGACTTAATGAATCAGTCTTGCCATATTGATAAAGTTATGCATGCTCAAAGCTCCCAACAAATTGAAAAAAATAGGCTACGTGTTAAGACTTCAATTGATGTTACTCGTTGGCTTTCTTTTCAAGGATGTGCTTTTAGAGGGCATGATGAGACTATTGATTCAAGAAATAGGGGTAATTTTATTAAAATGATCAAACTTTTGGCATCTTACAATGAAAAAGTTGCAGATGTTGTTCTAAAGAATGCTCCATTGACAGCCAAGTATACCTCACCTCAAATACAAAAGGAGATTTTATATGTTCTGGCAAACAAAGTGCGAAAACAGATTCGCAAAGATATTGGGGACTCTAAGTTTTGTATTATTGTGGATGAAGCACGTGATGAATCCAAAAGGGAACAAATGGCTCTTGTCTTGAGATTTGTTGACAAAGATGGTTTCATAAAAGAGAGATTTTTTGATCTTTATCATGTTCAAGACACATCATCTATGACACTAAAAAATGCTATTAGTAAAATACTCTCACATCATTGCCTTGATATCCAGAATATCCGTGGCCAAGGATATTATGGTGCCAGTAACATGCGCGGTGAATGGAATGGATTGCAAGCATTATTTCTTAATGAATGTTCTTGTGCTTATTATGTGCATTGTTTTGCTCATCGATTACAATTAGCCTTGATTGTTGCCTCTAAGGAAGTTTCTTCTATTTATCAATTCTTTCAGAATTTGAATTTCATCATTAATATTATCACTGCATCTTCTAAACGTCATGATCAATTCCAAGCTGCCCAAATTTCTGAATTTGAACGTTTGCAGACTATTAGTGAGCCAGAAACTGGTACAGGTTCTAACCAAGTAGGTACACTAAAGCGGGCTAGTGATACTAGATGGTGTTCTCATTTTTATTCTATATACAGTCTTCAACGAGGGTATAATGAATCATGTTCAGTACTTGAAAAAATTCGTAGCGAAGGCTCAAATTACTCTCAAAGAGGAGATGCTACTGCTGCTTATAAGATGATCACTTCCTTTGAGTTTATCTTTAATTTACTTTTGATGAAGGATATCATGGGCATCACTGAAATTCTTTGTCAAGCATTGCAACAAAAATCTCAAGATATTTTGAATGCTATGCAATTAGTTTCAAGTACAAAGGAACTTATTCAAGAATTGCGAGATGATGGTTGGAAAAAAATACTTGAAAGTGTTGTTAATTTCTCTAAGCTTCATGAAATAGATGTTCCAGACTTTGATGCTCAATATATTGAAGGTCGTGGCCGTCGACAACATAATCAAATAACTATTGAGCATCACTATCATTTTGATATCTTTAATTTAACCATTGACTTTCAATTACAAGAATTAAATAGAAGGTTTACTGAGCAAACAATGGAACTTTTATCAATTAGCTTTTCATTAGATCCGAAGAATGGTTACAAAGCATTTAATGTTAATGATATTTGTAGCCTTGCAGAGAAATATTATCCTCTTGATTTTTTGAGCAAGAGAATTAATTTGAATTGTCAATTGAAGCATTTCCACAAGGACATCCCAAAACATCCAGAACTTCAAAATTTATCTTCAATTTCTGAGTTGTGTCAAGGATTAGCTAAGACAGGAAAGTCAAATTCTTATCATTTGGTTGATAAGCTAATTCGTCTTATCTTAACGCTACCAGTTTCAACAGCAAGTAGTGAACGTGCATTCTCAGCAATGAAAATTGTGAAAACAAGGCTTCGAAACAAAATAGAGGATGACTTTCTTGCAAATAATTTGATTGTGTATATTGAAAGAGATATTGCTGAAACTTTTACTACAGATTCGATCCTTGAAGAGTTCGTTAATTTAAAAGAGCGTCGCTTACAATTTTAGGTATGCAATATTTTATTATATTTTAAATTATTTATTAAATGTTATTATATCTATAATTATTATATTTGTGTGTTTTCATATTCTTAGGGCAATGCTTGATTCATTACTTATTATGATGTGGGAGGAAAATGCAATTCTTATGTTTGAAATTCTTACCGAAAAGGTTAGTTCCTTTATGTTTGCTTTGATATATAATCTTTGATATTTAATACGTAATTTTTTTTGGCCCGGGCTAAAATCAGAGGCTGGCTCCGCCACTGGTGTTAACATGTCTCTCAATCAAGATAAAACAACGACCACCAGAGGGAGCTCAATATTAGATATCTAAACGAGTTGGATGCCATTGTGTATGTGGTTATTGGTTAGCTAACGCGTGAGGGATTAATACACGTGGCATGCATGCAACATATTCTAGTTTGTCCTTTAAATTCACTATATTTTATTGTGTCATATTTTATTCATCGTAGAGTGTTGAATACAAAATTATATTATGACTATAATTGCATGGATTTTTCATATTGATGCAAGCCTGATCAACGCTCTAGTTGAGAGGTGGAGACAAAAAACACACATTCCATATGTCGCAGGATAAGGTCATGACTCATGATTATACTGTAGGACGTTGTAGCAATTTTGGGACTGCCCACAAAAGGAAGATTCGTCACCTAAGTTGTAAAAATCAATAATTTTTCATTATACTTGCCATATAAATAAGTATTGTCAATTTGAATTATTGGTTTGTAAAAATTAAATGCCTTACAATACTATCTAAAGGTCCAAAATACGATGAAAAACACAATATCCAAGAATGATTGGATGATTGACAATAGAATTATTTGTTTTAAAATGATAAACAAAACTCGCTGAGAAATAAAGCATATAATCACACCACATGGGCATAAAAGCATAAGACTGTTCAAATCGACATAGATTGTTGTGATTGTTTTCTTCTCGGCATACCATGACTTCCTATATTATGTCTAGATTATTGTGATTGTTTTCTTCTCAGCATAAGATTGTTCAGATCGACATAGATTGTTGTGATAACAGAATTCGTAATAAATGGCGATCTTTTCTTGTATTAATGCAATTGTCACCGATGGTTCTTCCTATGTTATGCCTATCATTAACCCTCCATAGGAAACCATCTTCATAGTTGTGACATCTCAATACAAACTTTGCAGTTGTACTCTCAACCATGATCGTTTCTTGATAGACTTTCATATAATAACACTTAATTGTCATATGCACCGCTTTCTTCGAATCAAATTTCTGCTTAACAAATAACCCATCCCCTAATTTTCATGGACCTCACACCTGCCCCTTAATATAGCATCCCTCTTGATTGGAGTGATCCCAATCAATATATGTGCAATTTATAAGTTCATCCAGAAAAAGAGTAATAGTATTACCTACATATACGGATTTATACTAGTAAACAATGGGAAATACATAACAAATCATACATGTAAGTGTTTGGTTTATGAGCTCACCTTCTCATACTTGATAGGGACTTTGAACATGTAGTTGCATATGTTGTGGGATTTGAGTACCACCCAAATCATGATCCTCATCATTATCTGAAGCACTAGCATACTCAACAAGAAGAGAATCTTCAACTGCTATATTTTCATCATCATCATCATCCTTGTGCATATTCTAAGTAGGGTTATATTCATCTTCATCATACCTATTAACAAATGGAGGAGCATATGATGATACAATATACGTTAAATTAAGAACCACTGAAGAGGTAATGAAACATCCTCTGCTTTAGCAATATCCACGTGCAACTCTAAGAAATTTTTCTTTGACTGTTTGAAGAATAGACCCGTTATAATATCCACATCCTTATCATCTGCAACTCACATACCAATGTATTCATCTAGAGAGTATGATCTTCTCGCTACTTGATAAATAGACTAGTTACCTTGGAGGCCTAATTTCTAGCAATTTTTTTGATGCAATTCGTCAATTGTTATGTTGCATTTAATCTGTATTGGTCTTTTCTTACCCTCAAAATTGATCCCACCTCGAACTTCCTATTTCCCTACCATTATAATGGAAGACCACACAAACAAAATTAGAATCAAAACTCATTTTTTAATACAAAAAATGTAAAATAGAGTAAGAATAAGCAAGAAAGAGAGAGTATATGCAGAAAATTTTGAGAAGAGAGGTCTTCATATAGGGAAAAGGGAATACAAATGTGGTAGTTGAATTGGACGGTGTTGATTGCACTAAGTGGCATCATCCACTAAGTTGCGCATTGTTTTGGAAGTCATACAAGAGAAGATATGCATCCAAAAGGGCGCAATAGGCATTGACCAGATGCACCCAAGATAGTGCTTAACTAGTTTCATTATTTTGTAGATAGTTGGCCAGCTGCCTTATTTTCGTATTTTCTTATTAAAAATACAATTCTTTTTCCCCTTTTCTTAAATTATTCAAAGGGTAATGTAATTTCCATGCCACAGGAGATGGAACGATTTTCCTACAGACAAAGATTACGGTGGGATCTACTCATAATATAAAAAAAAAAATTAATAAAGTGGATGGAAATTTTGAGATGTCTGTGCAGGAAGAAGAATTGTTTCTCCAATAAAATGAGAAACATTCCCCTTTGTTTAAATGCATCTTTACTACAATTATAACCTATGATGCACCGATACTGACCCGGGACACGATACGTTGCGCTGACACGTTAATTCTAAAAAATGGCATATTTTGATACGTTGGGACACATTTTTTATATTAAGTAATATTTTTAATATATATATAATATAATTTATATTTAATACATATACCAGTCCATAATAAGTCATATAACTAATCAAATATTCAAATTTCATAATATAAATTTAAAGAAAAATATTTTTTTCGTACCTTATTAATTTTTCATATCAAATTTCATAACAGAAAAAATTGATTTATAATTTTTTTTATTTAATAAATAAAGTTAAGACTAGAATAAAAATGTCAAATGCGTGTTGAGCGTTGACCACATGTCAGAAAAAATTAACTGCGTATGGAAAAAATATGTCGGAACGTGTCGGAGAGTTGACCACATATCCCAAAATATTGACCACGTGTCAAACGTATGTCAAAGGGTGTCAGTGTCTGACACACATTTCTTTTTAGGGAAAAGTTCACCAATGCCCATGTGATTTACTCCAGAATCACTTATGCCCCTGCGGTTTTTTTATCACATATGCCCCTGTGGTTTGTAAAAGGGTATGTTTTTTATCACACATGCCCCTGTGATTTTTTTACTTTTTACAAATCACAGGGGTATATATTATACAAAAAAAACCACAGAGGCGTAAGTGATTCTGGAGTAAACCAGAAGGGTATTGGTGAACTTTTCCCATTTTTTTAAAAAGTGCGTGTCCGGCGGTCCTGGTATCATAGGTTAAAGGGAAAACTTCACCAATACCCCTGTGGTTTGCTTCAGAATCACCAATTCCCCTTTGATTTTTTTATAACATATGCATTTGCGGTTTGTAAAAGGGTATGTTTTTTTATCACATATGCCCCTGTGGTTTTTTATTTTTTACAAAGCACAGGGGCATATGTGTAATAAAAAACTATAGGGGCATATGTGATTTTGAATCAAATCACAGGGACATTGGTGAACTTTTCCCTGGATTAAAAGCAGAACATGTGAAAAAATGAAAAGAAATCGTACCCCTTTTTTATTGTAAAAATATATTGTAAAAGAGTTCAGGTAGATGTAAAATAAAAAAACAATTATGAGATTCACGCGGTACATATTGAAGAGGGGGATATTCTTACTACCAAAATTTTCTACTACTAACTTACTACCTATCTAATCACCATTGAATCAAAGAGAGAGAATGTTAAAAAATTTTTGAAAAAAGAGAAAAGGTTGATCCAATGGTGATTAGATAGGTAGTAAGTTGATAGTAGAAAATTTTGGTAGTAAGAATATCCTCCTCCATATTGAATTATCACAATAGTAAACATTACTCTGCCAAAAAACACTCTGCTTTGGGAAAGCCCATTAATACGAAAATATCCTTGGTATTATGGATGTACCGAAAATTCGGTGTATCTTTCAATCATATTGTGACATGTGTCTTATTTTATATCAAATCATTCTTTCTCCCAATTTTAAAATAAATTATTTATTATTGATTTGACAAAAGTAAGACACGTGTTACAATATGAGTGAAGATGTACTGAATTCACGGTGCATCGGTAGCACCAAAGAAATTTCCCATTAATACATGTGATTAGTCTTTCTCCACATATAATTATATATATATATATATATATATATATATAAAGGATTATATTTATCTCATTCAACATGAGATAACCCATCTTTCTAAACACTCATAACAAAAGTGGGTCCCAAATCTATTTTTTCCTCTCCAATTATTTGTGTGTCCCTTTTATAATTTTGTTTCACAAATATAAGATAACTCATCTCCAATAACATAAGAAAAAGATTTTCCACATATAAAAGTGAGTATACTTCATTTTTTATTTTTTATTTCTTTCATATATTTTTATATATACGTAAAAGATAAAATTATCTCCTATAACATAAGAAATATTAATTTCTTAATATAATGCGAATAATGTTTCTTATGTTATTAAAGAATTATTTTTTTGATATAGAAGATAATTTTTATCTTATATACCTATATAAAAATGTATGGTCCATGTGGGCCATATGAAAAAGAAAGAGAAAAATAAAATATAGGTCTTATATATTTTTATATATGTATTGGAGATAAAATTTATCTACTACATATAATAAATTATTATTTTTTTGGATAAACATAATCCTATAAGGAAAGGATCCTAAATTAAAATTTTAAATCCCTCCAAAAAATAACATCACATAATACATATTCTTACTCAC
>JAVKPL010004388.1:0-22136 GCA_032173675.1 Gastrolobium villosum
TTGATGAATCTTCTATAAAAACCAGCATGACCAAGGAAACTTCTTATTCCATTAACATTAATTGGAGGAGGTAGTTTTTCAATGAGCATTAGTTTGTATCAACTTCTATACCTTCCTTAGAAATTTTGTGTCCAAGCACAATGCCTTCTTGGACCATGAAGTGACATTTTCCCAGTTAAGGACCAGGTTTGTCTCCTGACATCTTTTCAGTACTTTAGATAAGTTGCCTAAGCAATCATCAAAACAAAGAAGACCAAATACCGAAGGTCGCCCATGAATCCTACGAACTTTTCTACCATATCTGAGAAGATTGATAACATGCACCTCTGAAAGTTAGCAGGTGCATTGCATAATCCAAACGGCATTCTCCTATAGGCAAAAACGCCAAAAGGACAAGTGAATGCTGTCTTCTCCTGATCTTCCGGAGTCACTGCGAATTTGATTATAACCACTGTATCCATCAAGGAAACAATAATAAGGAATTAGCCTATTCCTACTTACCAGCATTTGATCCACAAAAGGGAGAGGAAAATGATCCTTCCTAGTTGCTTCATTAAGCCTACTATAGTCAACACACATTCTCCATAGGATAATTGTCCTGGTAGAGATTAATTCATCTTTATCGTTCTTTACCACAGTGACACCTCCTTTCTTTTCCTGGCACAGTTTGTACAGGACTTACCCATGCAGTATCTGATATCGAATAAATCATTCCAGCATCAAGAAGTTTAACTACTTCTTTTCTCACCACTTCTTTCATCATGGGGTTTAATCTAGCTTGGCAGCCTTACAGGTTTGATATCATTCTCCATGAGAATTTTATGATTAAGAAAGAAGGACTTATACCTTAAGATCAGCCATGGACCATCCTAAAGCAGTCTTATGCTTTAAAAGAATTTCTTTCAGTTTCTTCTCATCATTAGCAGATAACCTGTTATTTATGATACACTGGATATGTTTCATTGTCACCCAGGAACATATACTTTAGGGCTGGAGGTAACTCCTTAAGATCAACTTTAGGAGCACCTATTTCTTTGTAGAAGTTTATCTTCAAGCAACTCATTAGCAACTTTAATGTCTTCCTCAAAAGGGATATGATCTCTCTCTTGCAATTCAACAGTCAATTCTTGCAAGGGAGTTTCGTCTTCTTGCATCACTTCCTCTAAGACATTAATTTCAAAACAATCACTATCATTAAATATGGTCTTTTTATTGCATCAAAGACATTGACAGTGATTGTGCTTTCATTCATCCTTAGCACCAGCTTTCCCTGCTCTACATCAATCATTGCACCGGGCTGTGGCCAGGAAAGGTCTACCCAATATGAGAGGCATTTCATTCTCAACCTCGGTGCTGGCAAGCACAATAAAATCGCCGGAAAGATGAACTTGTAAATTTTCAAGAACATCTTCGACTATTCCACTTGGCTTCCTCAAGGATCTATCAGCAGAGAGCTGAAGAGAAACAAGAGTGGCTCGTTCGTGATACCTAAGGCTTTACAAACAGATAAGGGCATCAGATTGGGTGCCCCTAGATAACACAAAGCTTTGCAAATCTGTGTCTCCTATCTCAATTTCAATGTTAAAACTCCCAGGATCACGAAGTTTGGAGGAGAACTTCCTAGTGATAATGGCCCTGCATTTCTCATTAAGTGCAACTGTTTGGCATTCCTGTAGCTTTTGCTTCCAGGAAAGGAGATCTTTCATGAATTTGGCATAGTTTGGCATATTAGCCAATGCTTCAGCGAACGGAATGTTCACATGCAATTTCTTGAAAAGATCAAGAAATCTGTCATAACTCTTGGCTTTTAATTCTGGCTTCAACCTTCCAGGATAAGGTGCCATTTTCATTGTATACTCTTCACTAAGTTCAAATTTTTCTTGTGGAAGAGTAGCTGGCTCCTTCTCATCATCAGTTGGTTTCAATATTTCAGGAGATTTTTCCTTTTCTTTTTCAGATTTCTCCTCTTGTTCAATCTTCTTTTCCTCTTCAATAGGTTTTGGTGGTGATGATACCACTTTCCCACTTCTAGTTGTAACTGCCAGACAATCTTCCTTGGGGTTAGTAGTAGTGTTACCAGGAAAGGTACCTGGAGCTCTATCAGATAATTGTTGGGCAAGTTGACCAATCTGATATTCCAGGTTCTTGATTGAAGCTTTTGTATTTCTGGAATCAGCTCTGCTTTCCTCAATGAAAGCATTGGTACTTCTTTGATTAGCCTTACTTTCCTCCATGAAAGCGTTAGTACTTTGTGCTAATGTTCCTACTAAACGCTCCAGGTCAGAAGGCTCTTTTTTTGGAATAGGTGGTGGTTTTAGATAGTTGTCTGATGTCATATCTAAACCAGTACCTTGATAACTTTTCCTTTGGTAATTATTACCACCAGCAGAATTATTTTGATTTCTTGAGAAATTTTGCTGATTAGGGCGCTGATCATACCAAATACCATTTACCTGAAATTGTTGAGTAGAATCTGAGGACATCAATGTAGGACAAGCATTGGTGTCATGATCTTCATGACAATATTCACAATCAAGGACAACTGCACTTGCTTGAACTTTGGAAAGCTGCATCCTTTCAAACTTCGCATGCAGATTGGACATTTGTTGTGATAACAACTTTTGTTCTGCCAGCATTGCACTATTATCATTGATTGGCACTGCTTCCCTTTTTCCTGTCCTTATAGATGTTTCATTCTCATTCTTAGCTAACTTGTCAATAAGATGATATGACTCAGAAGCTAGCTTATCACCCAAAGAACCGCCTGCTGCAGTATTAATGACCAGTTTCGTCTCTGGTAAACAACCATTGAAGAAGATTCTCACTTGGTCCCCTTGAGATAGGTTATAATGAGGAACCTTTCTCATGAGGGCCTTGAATCTATTCCAAGAAGCGCAGATGGTCTCTCCAAATTGTTGTTTGAAGGAGGTGATATCATTCACCATGTTGTTGTATTTCTCCATGGGGAAGAACTCTGCAAAGAATTTTTCGGACAAATTGTCCCAAGAAATGATGCTATCCGCAGGTTGTCTTTCCATCCAATCAAGAGCTTTTCCCTTAACAGAAAAAGGGAAAAGTCTTAATCGTATTGCATCATCAGAAACATGTGGAGGCTTTGTAGAGTCACAGATTCGTAAAAATCTGTCAATGAATCTGTGAAGATCTTCATTGTCCTCTCCTCCATACTTTTCTCTCTCGGCCAACTGAATGATGTTGGACTTGAGCTCCCATTGATTGTTCCCAAGTTCCGGTGGAACAATTCCAGCATTGGGCCTGTTAAAGATAGGCGTGAGGATGGTGTTCATCCTAGGATCAGCATTCTGATTAAAGGCAGCCATCTCTAGGGTTTCAGCTACTGGAATGGGAGTTGTCTGTGCCCTTTTTCTTTCCTTCTCTCTTTGAGCAATTCGTTCGCTTCTCCTTAGAAAA
Source organism: Gastrolobium villosum (assembly GCA_032173675.1). NCBI lineage: Eukaryota > Viridiplantae > Streptophyta > Magnoliopsida > Fabales > Fabaceae > Gastrolobium > Gastrolobium villosum. Next base: position 3,430 of record JAVKPL010004388.1, read on the forward strand.
GCACTGCTTTGCATACAACTTCAGAGAAAAGATTAGTAGCACAGATTCAAAACAAAAATAAAATAAAATAAAATGAAAACAATTTAATCTTTAAAATCAAGATTAATTGATTTAAGAAAAACACTCCCCGGCAACGGCGCCAAAAACTTGACGTGAATCGGCAAGTGTACCGAATCGCGCAAGTAATATAATGATAAGTCAAAGTTCGTATCCACAGAGAGTGTGTCTAAATCAATTAAAACTCTTCCTTTTAAGATTAAATCTTCAAAGATGTTTTTGACACGAATGTCAGGATTGTGTGGGAATTTGATTTGTAAAATAAAAAGACTTGTTTTTGGTTCTTTTTGAAAAATAAAGAAATAAAATAAGGGTTTGAATATGTGAGAAAAACGCTGCAGTTAGAGAACACTCACCGATGATCCCCACCTTTTACTCTGGATTAAGTTAAATATTAATATATAAATCGTGAAATTAGATAATTATCGGATAAAGGTATCAATAGTTAATTCTCAATCCCTTGAGGAATTAACCCTTTAATCTCATATAGAACCCTAATTCCTTGAGGTGCCCTATATGAGATCAAGCATAAAGATCGATAATTAAAACATCTACAATATGAATCATGTCTATGTCTAGATCATGTTCATACCGTCGTTCTATCCCCTTTCTGGATTAAAGACCTCAGATCCCTCTTGTTGGCCCTAATCCTCAGATTTATTATTACTTACTAGATTGATCGGATCTAATAATAACAATAACAATACGATCAGAATAGAACGAAATTCGAAAGATAAATATATCAATAAAAACTCAATCCATTGTATCAGGGGTTCACAAGGGTTCGTGACCCTAACTACAGCAAAGAGGTTCTAGCCAACCATTATCATGGCTAGAATCCAATATTCAAATGAAAATATAAACTAAAAGAACTACAGAAAGGTAGAAGAAGAGATTTCTCTCCAGAGCTTCCGCCTTCGAATGACCTCAGTTGATCAGAATATCAAGAGTGCCTCCTAGGGTTGCCTTATGCCCTTTTTATAACCTCAGAATCCTCCTTTTCTCGCAACTGACAGCTGTCCATCTCAACCCTACGCTTGGAGCGCAGGATCCACGCTCCAAGCGTGGAGTTTCTGCCTTTTTTGTCTTTCCCACGCTTCAAGCGTGGAGTTCTACGCTTGAAGCGTGGACTCACTGTCTGGAAATCTTTTCCCACGCTTCAAGCGTGGGTTCCTACGCTTGGAGCGTGGAGCTTCTGTCTGATTTTTCCTCCAGCTCCTTTGTTTGTCATTTTTCTCCTGTAAACATGAAGAATCTAAGTGAGAGAGTGTCTGACGATTTTTATTCAATAATTTCACAACATATACACTTTTATACACAGTTTTAGATCTGATTTCCTGCTTTTTGATCTATAAAAGTATATATGCTGGGAGCATATCAGTTAACTCCTCTATAGACATTTGCTAAGATGTCCCAGGCTGCCTTTGAGGTCTCACAATTTGCTATCTTCTCGAACCCGGATTCGTCTACAGCTCGGAAGAGCATGAATAACGCCAGCTTGTCTTTTGCACGCGTCTCTTTCAACGCTTTGGTTTGAGCCGCCGAATGGCCTCCAGTGTCCTGTGGTTCTACAAAACCTGCTTGAACATTCTCCCAAGCGTCCTGGGATCCGAGAAGAGCCTTCATCTGGATGCTCCAATTCTCATAGTTCTCCTTCGTCAACTTAGGTAGTGCCATATCACTCCCCCTCTCCATAGCTCTGATACCAATTTGTGGTATCACTATAATGTAGAACTTAAAATAAAAACAACTATTTTCTTGTGGAGAAGACAAAACTTGTATTTCTCTTTTTCTTGTGATGTGTTGCTTACAATATGGATTAGTTTATATAGGCATTAGATTGCCTTTCCATGAACCAAACATTAAATTAGCCATAAACCACAAAACTAAACTTCAAACTCTTGGCCTCTCTAACTCTTGGCCTTTCACTTTCTCACAACTCTTGGCCTTTCACTTTCTCACAACTCTTGGCCTTTCACTTTCTTACAACTCTTGGCCTTTCACTTTCTCACAACTCTTGGTCTTTCACTTTCTTAAACACATGACTGCTTAATTAAGACTATTAAATGTAAAACTAACAAAACATTTAAAATTTATTCAACAAGGTAGGCCTCGTAATGTGGTGTGCTAGTCTCTCTTGGAACTCCATCCCCCTACTTTTGTTTCAACGGCCTCAGCAATGAAAATTATGAATAGATTAAACAAGATACTATTAGCAGGAGTTGCCCATTTGACAGAATAGTGTGGATTGTGTAGAACTCTAGCAAATGTAATTAGTTATCTATTCTATTAAATAAGTATGTCCATGACAAGAGACACTATGGTATCCGTAATGAGTACCTGAAAAGCCTTAGTTTGCTTCTACAGCCTCTGATATTTGGGATTAAATTGAAGCACTTTCTACTTCTTCTGCATAAAGGACACTGCAATTTTGGTCTCCACCAATAAAACAGTAGACATTCTGTTTCTAATAATAGAAAGATGAACCACAGACAAGTGGAAATATTGTTGAGACTTGAGAGTTGAGACATTTAAGGATAAATGATGATCGGTTTCCTCCTCAGTATGACAGAGACCTAGCAGTATCACCTATATTCATAATTGAAGCTACCCTACCTGCAGTTGATAGGCAAAATATCCAACCACATTTTCCACCATGGAAGATGCCTCCCCAAGATCTCAAACATCAAGAACTTCCCCAGCTCAATTGCTCATCAGTAATTAATCCTAGTAGATAAAATACAATATAACTGAGTCTAAAATGCCTTGAAATACCAAGTTGCTTTCACCAATTACATAAATTTTCTTTTTCGTTTGAATTTTTTATACACAGTAGTCATCCACAATGAGTTCAAACAGAGCAGAAAATCCTAACTGGGATCATCAAAAGCTTTGAACTCAAATCTTAATTCCAATAGAATCCAACTTAGGTGACATATATCCTGCATTTGATATATTGACAGCCACAATAAAAACTCAGCCCTTACACTATTTCCTCGGTCCAGCCAAAAGAAGTGTGATGGCCCCATCAGCAATTCAAACTCAAGAAGCAACCCATGATCCAATTAGCATGCATAAAGAACACGCGCAAGAAGCATTTTGTAAACAACTCATATGTCACTTCTTACAGAATAAATAGAGAGAAACTGTAGGTCGACATGATCATAATTCACAAACAATAATAATAATAACAAAGGGTTTTCATTTCCTACTTTAATATAACACAATAAACTTTCCTACACACACAACATTTTATGGGGCCCACATATTTTAAAACAAAAAAAAAAAAAATATGGCACGCAAAATGAATCTTTATAACATTATACAATTATTTTTTCTACAATATAATCAACATAAAACCCTAATAACAAATCATTCAAATTTTAGAGAAATTAAAACCATCCTGCAGACTAGCCTCATTATATGTAATGTTTTAGTTATACAATATAAATCACAACTTTGAAATTTCACTGACAATCATGCAAAATGTACAGATGTTATCCTCTGACACCAGCATCAAGTACCAAATCTAGCCTCTAATTTGTTATAGCCTACGGAACGTCACGCTAAGAAAACTCTTCATTTAATTGCCTTTTTTTAAAGAGGAAAGGAGCAAACAAGATATAACTTTATATCATTTTAGATCTTAATTTTTGATTTCCGTCAATCAATAGTTTTAATTTATTGTGTTTTATTGTGAATTATTAAGTAATTAATAAATTTGATCTAATAAATCATAACCTTTGATTTGACGAAAATTCACGGTTAAGATTTAAAATAATATAAATTTATATCATTTAAAAATATAAATATTTTTTCCAAATAAAAATAACAAATAGCCAAACAATGATGAAAAGAGAGGGAATAATATAAAAAAAATTAAGAGCATAGCATGGCCAAATAATTTGGAAAATTGAGGAGGAATAAGGAACAAAGACACAGAGAAATGAAGGTTAGAACGGTGGAAGAGTGCGAATTTGCAAAGGGCAAAAGCCAAAAAGGCTATAGGAATTGGGATTAAAAAAAAACATCGATTAACGTGTCTTTGCCCATTCCAATCCCATATAAGTTATAACTCATAATAAATTTATTTACTTGCTATCCAAAAAAATAAAAATAAAAATAAATAACCACCCTATTAAATGTAACAGGTTAAACGAGATAATTCCACTGGTCGAATGACTCTCATAAGAACGTGGAATTTGAAATTTGTTCGAGTCGTTAGATAATGAAAGTAATCGATCTCACATGCTTATAAATTGTGTTGTTGAATTTTGTTTATGTAATATCTATCAGATAAGTGTCAAATTTTAAATTTAACACCCGTCAAAAGTATCCTTACTAATTAGTTATACAAAAAAAATATTTCTATAATTAATGTAGATAAGTTATCTGCATTTATTTCCAAAATGACGTCGTTTTGGAAATAAAAATTACAAAATCATAATTATAAAGACTATAATAACCCTGAAATAAAAAAATTACAAAAATATCATGATTTCTGTCCCAAAATGACGTCATATTGAACTTACTGTATATAAGTCTGCAGATAACTTATCTGCGGTAATTATAGAAAAAACGAACCCGTAGTTATATCCTATGAAGCACCGACACTTAAAACCCCTGACGTGTCGTGTCCGACACTTCCCGACTCTCCGACACTCCAACACGCTTTATAGAAATTCAAAAAAGATTTAAATGTTGCGTTCTGTTGAATTTTTAATTCCAACTATTAGATTGGTTGATTTACCATTACTATTCTATTTAGTTCAATATAAATATTTGTGATATCTTATGTTTTTTTTTAAACTATTGAATATTAAATATAATATACACTACATAAATTAAAAATATTATTTAATATCAAAACATGTCCTAGCGTATCGAAATCTAACATTTTTTAGAATTAACGTATCAGAGTGTCATGTCGTATCGTGTCACGTGTCTCGTGTCGGTATTAGTACTACATGGGTTATATCATAAAGTTTAGAGGATAATTGTCTCCGTAATGTTTATTGGATTAAACAAATTGGGGTAAATATTTCTATAGCCACTTTAGATAAGCTTATTTACAGCTAGCTTCAAAACTATGTCGTTTTGATTAATGAAGGGTGTTTATGTAATTTTAGGTGAATTAATGAAGGGTGTTTTAGTAAAATATATATGATAGAAAAATAAATAAAATTACAAAAACACCTTTCATTAATTCACCTAAAATTACATAAACACCCTTTATTAATCAAAACGACGTAATTTTGTGGCTAGCTGTAAATAAGCTTATCAAAAGTGGATGTAAAAATGTTTTTTCCAAACAAATTTGAGCACTTTGGTATTCCAACATTATTTTTTTCCATAACTCAATTTTTTGGTGAAATTCCATAACTCAATTTAATAATGGGTCAGATTGTTTCTTCCTTTTGATGGGTTTTTGCACTGATCGGTCACTTGGTGACCTATTGACTTGCTTAGACCAATCTAACATGATTTTTTCTTAAATAAAAGTTAGAAAAGCTAATTGTTTGAGGGGAATCTTATACTTATTATTATTTTAGTCTTATTATTTTTATTACTTGATTGGATATTATTAGATCAATTTAAAATCTATGATAATTATTTTTTCTCATTTTTTAATAGTTGATTTCAAATTGATCTAACAGTAACTAATCAGGTAGTAAAAGTAATAAGGTTAAAATAATAATAAATATAATCGGTCCTTAAACATGTGAATGTTGTGAAAAGTAAAACAGTTTTTGGGAGGGCACATATGTAAACATAAAATTTATCTTTCATAAGCCACTAAAATTGTTTTAAATCTTAATGGTAAGGGATTTAAATAGTTTTATGATTTCATAAATTCAAACCTCTGTTGATCTTTCCTAATTGTGTTGCAGTTGCAAAAAAAAAAAAACTTTATACCTCCACTTTTATACTTATCTCTCTCCGGATTAGTTAAAAATGATTTTTAACACTTTTTACAAAAAGTATTTTTTTTTAATAAATTCAAAGGTATCCTCCGGCCGTAACTGAAGAATAATCCCCGTCGAGCACTGTCGTACTTTTTCGGATGCGGCTCTCCCAAATATATTTTTTTCATTCGCAGGGCTCGAACTCGAGACCTTTGGTTAAAAGCATTATTATTCTTTAAAGAGGATATATTAGAAATCCTTCTGATGAGTTATATTATGCCATTAGAGTTAATATTTTTGTTAAATTATGTTCTCACCTTTTTAATTTTTATTATTTAATCCGATATTACATGTTGCTAGACCATTATAATTTATAACTGCTAATTAGGTTAAATCATTTTTTTTTGATAGGTTATTCGACCTACTCTTATTTTGCCTACCCTGATGGAGATTTACGATATAAAATAAATTCTTTTACCCCTTTCATTCTCTTTCTCTTTCTTCAATGGCGCTTCAGCATCAAAAAAAGATGCAAGCTTTTTTCTCAATTCATCCCACCCAACCATATTATTATGAGCATTTACATAAAAAAATTGAAATGAGGTGTCAAGAAGAAATAAACCCATATGCCCTATGTTATGGAACTAGGGAGGCTTGTTGTTGGGAGTAACATAGAAAGATCATAGATCATTTTCCCACTTTCAAGGTGAAAAACAAGATTAAAAGAAAGAGATAAGTTGATCTGTTTCAAATTTCAATAGCAAAGTAGAAATGTTACGGTAATCGTGGATTAATTCAAATGAAAGGTTATTCGCAATTTTCGTTTATTTGTAATTTTGAGATTTCTGTTGTATTCAATTATATCAGATTCAATAAATTTTGAAAATTATTTCCAAAAAAAAATGAAAATTATACTCATCCAGCGGAACTTTCATGCCATTAATTATTGCATGGATTTAGATTCAAATATAAATTCAGGTTATAAATTATGCAAATAGATAAAGAGAGAAAAGGAGGGAAAGAGAAAGAGTGTGGGAGACGGTGAAAGAAAGGGAAAAATAGTTTATTTTATTCTGCAAATCTCCATCGTTGGATGAGATTGTAACCTAAAGGTGTTGAGAGAGGTATGCAAAGGTAAACAAAGTTAGAGTATGTAAAATAACATATTCCATTTTTTTCATAAGTATTTTTATTGAGATTCTGATCTAATGGTTTTGCAGGATGGTAAGTAAAGGTAAGCAGAAAAAAAAAGATATGTAGAATAACCTATCCATTTTAAATAAATAAAAATTTATAAAAAAATATTATCTTCCCTATGGAAAAATTTAGTATATTACTATTGTACTGAATATTATGTACTTCCAAGAATACATAATATAAATATTAATTTTTTTTCTTCTCTTTCAACAATTATTAATTGACGTGGAAATAAAAAAAATAATTTTAATATTTTTACCATGTATTCTCGAGAATATATAATAAAAATATGACCGTCATACTCAACGGTCAGTTGTACCAAAAATCCTCTCCTTCCCTATCTAGTTTTATCCGGTTAGGCTGCTTAACTCACGATCAAACAGCTGATTAGCTTTCTCGCTATGTTGACTTTCAGTTTAGATTATACAACTACCAACTTAGTTTGAGATAAACAGTGGTGGGAAATTGCATCCAAAATAAATATGGGTAATTTGTATCAAATAATTAAGAAAAAATTGGAAATCGTGAAGAATTTATTAGGGAAAAAGTTATCATAAAATGGTTTTGTTGTGGAAACTCAAAGTTACAAGTGTTTCTCACATATAGCAGATCATAAGTCTCCCATTTCCTTTTCTTTCTTTTTTTTTTTGAAAAAAAAAATAACCTCTTTTACATCATGGATGCCGTAATTACATAAACATACAACATTAGAGCATCATCTCTTACAAGAAAATATCTTCATAAATTCTATAGTAGTGAAGATTCAGGGCATCACCTAATACTAAAGGTGGAAAAAAAAACTATTTATTTATTCTACATGAAGAATTCGTTTACAATTTTTTTTACAAATTACACTAAGTATGATCGGTTATACACTCTTGTATGACCGGTTATACACTCTTAATTAAAGTATGACCGGTCATACTTAATATAATTTGTAAGAGTTTATAAACAAAAAGTTTGTAAATATAACCTTCTCCATTCTATAGATTATTTTATGATTAATGCCACATGAATTCCACTGAGTACTTGTGCTAATGCCAATACATTCTATTATGTGAACAGCATATGAGCAACTCTTGGCTGGCATGTATTTGTGGTATCACTATAATGTAGAACTTAAAATAAGAACAACTATTTTCTTGTGGAGAAGACAAAACTTGTATTTCTCTTTTTCTTGTGATATGTTGCTTACAATATGGATTAGTTTATATAGGCACTAGATTGCCTTTCCATGAACCAAACATTAAATTAGCCATAAACCACAAAACTAAACTTCCAACTCTTGGCCTCTCTAACTCTTGGCCTTTCACTTTCTCACAACTCTTGGCCTTTCACTTTCTCACAACTCTTGGCCTTTCATATTCTCACAACTCTTGGCCTTTCACTTTCTTACAACTTTTGGCCTTTCACTTACCCAAACACATGACTACTTAATTAAGACTATTAAATATAAAACTAACAAAACATTTAAAGTTTATTCAACAATTCTCCTTCATAAACTTAAATGGTTCTGCCATCTTTCATCCCAAGCATCTTCTTGCAATTGTTGAGCAGCAACGTCGGCAGTGGCTTTGTGAAGATGTCCCCGACTTGCTCTTGACTGGTCACGTGTGTTAGCTCCACATTTCCTTCCTTTACTTGATCCCGGATGAAGTGAAATCGGACGTCAATATGCTTGCTTCTTTCATGATTTACCGGGTTCTTGGCTAGCTCTATAGCCGACTTATTGTCAATTCGGATTACAGTTTGACCGACTTGTTTTTCCTCCAACTTGCTTAGCAAATTCCTGAGCCACATTGCATGACAAACACACCAAGATGCAGCCACATATTCAGCTTCACATGTCGACAGTGTCACAATAGGTTGCTTCTTCGAAATCCAGGTGAATGCCGTGTTGCCCATGAAAAACACATAACCAGCCGTGCTCTTTCGATCATCTACGTCTCCACACCAATCACTGTCAGAATATCCAATCAACTTGTATTTTGCCGAGCTCGAGTAGTGTAACCCGTGTGAAACTGTACCTTGAACATACCTCAGAATTCTCTTTACCGCCTTCCAATGTGTGTATCTCGGCTCCTCCATGAACCGACTTACTATGCCGACACTTAACGAGATATCCGGCCTCGTGCATGTGAGATAACGTAGGCTTCCCACCAAACTTCTGTACTTGCTTGCATCAACACGGTCTCCTCCATCAAACTTAGAGAGTTTTGAACCGGGTTCCATTGGTGTTGAAACTGGGTTGCAATCTTCCATCTTGTACTTCTTCAAAATCTTTTTTGCATAAGCCTCCTGTGACACGAAGATTCCCTTCTCATTTTGTTTTACTTCCAAACCAAGAAAGAACTTCATAAAACCGAGATCTGTCATTTCGAACTCTCTTGTCATTGTGCTCTTGAACTCTTGTATCATCTTGGCATTGTTTCCCATAAAAATGAGGTCGTCAACATAAAGAGCCACAATTAACAAGTCTCCTCCATTTTTCTTGACATAAACAGCATGTTCATATGGACATTGTTCAAGTCCATTCTCCTTGAAATATTTGTCAATACGAGCATTCCATGCCCGTGGTGCTTGCTTCAACCCGTAAAGTGCTTTCTTCAATCTCAGCACCTTCTTCTCTTCTCCTGCCTTCATGTAGCCCGGCGGTTGTTCCACATAAACTTCTTCTTCAAGAACACCATTCAGAAATGCCGACTTTACATCCATTTGATGCATTGGCCATCTGTATTGAGCAGCCTGTGAGATGAGTAGCCGAATTGTCTCCATCCTTGTAACAGGGGCAAACACTTCGTCATAGTCAATTCCAGCCTTCTGCTTATAACCTTTTGCAACTAGTCGAGCTTTATATCGTTCTATCTCCCCTTGAGCATTCATCTTCTTCTTGAACACCCACTTCACTCCAATGGGCCGACTTCCTTCTGGTAGCTCGGCTAACTCCCATGTGTTATTTCGGTCAATGGCTTCTATCTCCTCATCCATGGCATCTTGCCATTTCTTATCTCGGATGGCTTCTTCAAAACTTATGTTCTCAGAGTCTGCAAGAAGACAAACAAAATGTACCTCACTTGTTGACTCATATATGTCTTGTATGCTTCGCATCCTGGGTTGTCGTACCTCATCTTCATCATCAGAAGCTTCAGGACTTGCCGGGTTGATAATTTGTGTTGAGATTCCGTCTTCAAAGTTTACCTCAGAAGAATTGTTCCAGTCCCACTCATTTGCTTCATTGAGCTTTACATCTCTGCTTACTATGACTTTCTTGTTGACAGGGTCAAACAGCTTATACCCTTTTGTTTTTTCATCATATCCAATAAAAACATATTTCTTGCTTTTATCCTCGAGCTTGGTTCTGAGCTGGTCCGGTATGTGTGCATAGGCTACACTGCCAAAAACTCTGAGATGAGCCACTGAAGGCTTTTGACCGCTCCATGTTTCCTGTGGAGTTTTATCATCCAAGCTCGAATGTGGACATCGGTTCTGCACATACACAGCTTCCGCCCAAAACTCCTTCGGCATCCTTTTGTTCTTCAGCATTGACCGAACCATGTCAAGAATAGTCCGGTTCTTCCTTTCAGCCACGCCATTCTGTTGTGGTGAGTATGGTGCTGTTAGAAACCTCCTTATCCCATGTTCCTCACAGAAAGACATAAACGCTGTTGAGGTATATTCCCCACCTCTGTCAGACCGCACCGATTTGATATAGCTTCCTGTTGCCTTCTCAATCATCACCTTGAACCTTTTGAACACATCAAACACCTCGGACTTCTCCTTCAGAAAGTAAACCCAAGTTTTCCGTGAGAAATCATCAATAAAGGAAATAAAATACTTCTTACCGCTGAAGGAACCCGGATTGATGGGTCCACACAAGTCGGTATGTATTAGTTCCAGAGGTTGCTTAGCCCGGAATCTTGCCATCTTCTGAAACGTGGTCCTGGCATGCTTGCCAAGTACACAACTCTCACAAAACTTTCCTTCAAAGTTGATGCCAGGTAACCCTTCCACCATCTTCTTCTTTGCCAACTCGGTTAGACCACCATAATGTAGGTGACCAAACCGGAGATGCCAAAGTGACGCCTTATCTTCCACCTCGGCTTGTAAACATTCAACCTGTACACATTTCAGATTTAGTTTATACATACGATTCTTACCCATTTGAACCCGAACTATCGGCCGACCTTGCTCATCTTTCAAATACAATACCCGGTCTTTCATAATAACCGAGTAACCTTTCTCCATCAGTTGACCCATGCTTAAAATATTGCTTTTTAGGTCGGGTACATAGTACACATCTCGAATTGAGCCAATTAACCCGTCCTTTTGTAGGAAACAGATCGTACCTCGGCCTTTTACCTCAACCTTTGAGGCATCCCCGAACGAAACATGTCCGGTTTCCACCTTTCTCATCTCCTTGAAGAAGTCCTTATGTCCGCACATGTGGTTGCTCGCACCCGTGTCAAGATACCACTCCATGTCATCGTCTGGACTTCCTTTACTGTGTGTCATTAACAAGACACCATCCTTCATCTCGCCTTCTGTGGCTAGGTTGGACGTCTCCTCCACCTTTTTCTCCTCTCTGCATTCTCTTGCAAAATGTCCGACTTTGCCACAGTTGTAACACTTTTCCGAGTTACAATCTTTTGCATAGTGACCAAACTTTCCACATTTGTAGCACTCGATGTTTGAATAATGTGACCGACCTCCTCGTCGTTTTCGTCCTCGTCCTCTCCAGTTTTGTTGATTTGACTGTCCTACCTCATCATTATACACTTCTTGACTTCGGCCTCGACCTCTACCACCACGGCTAGTACCTCGTCCACCGCGGCCACGTCCTCTACCTCGAAAATTTTGAGAATAGAGCATCTTCTCATCTTTAATTGTTGCTTTGGTCTGAAGTGCCTGCTCAAGAGTTTCCTCCTTCTTCTTCTTTCTTTGTTCATGCGCTTCAAGGGAACCCGCCAACTCGTCAATGGTGAGTGTAGACAGGTCCTTGGATTCCTCTATGGCACAAACCACGTTTTCGAACTGGTCTGTCAAAGATCTCAAGATTTTCTCCACCACTCTGGTGTCAGGTATATCTTCTCCATTCCGTTTTAACTGGTTCACAATTCCTTGAACCCGGGCAACGAACCCGGATACTCCTTCTGTGTCCTTCATCTTCATTCCCTCCAACTCGGCACGAAGGGTTTGAAGCCGGACTTGTTTAACCCGGTTAGCTCCTCTATAGACATTTGCCAAGATGTCCGAGGCTGCCTTTGAGGTCTCACAATTTGCTATCTTCTCGAACCCGGATTCGTCTACAGCTCGGAAGAGCATGAATAATGCCAGCTTGTCTTTTGCACGCGTCTCTTTCAACGCTTTGGTTTGAGCCGCCGAATGGCCTCCAGTGTCCTGTGGTTCTACAAAACCTGCTTGAACATTCTCCCAAGCGTCCTGGGATCCGAGAAGAGCCTTCATCTGGATGCTCCAATTCTCGTAGTTCTCCTTCGTCAACTTAGGTAGTGCCATATCACTCCCCCTCTCCATAGCTCTGATACCAATTTGTGGTATCACTATAATGTAGAACTTAAAATAAGAACAACTATTTTCTTGTGGAGAAGACAAAACTTGTATTTCTCTTTTTCTTGTGATATGTTGCTTACAATATGGATTAGTTTATATAGGCACTAGATTGCCTTTCCATGAACCAAACATTAAATTAGCCATAAACCACAAAACTAAACTTCCAACTCTTGGCCTCTCTAACTCTTGGCCTTTCACTTTCTCACAACTCTTGGCCTTTCACTTTCTCACAACTCTTGGCCTTTCATATTCTCACAACTCTTGGCCTTTCACTTTCTTACAACTTTTGGCCTTTCACTTACCTAAACACATGACTACTTAATTAAGACTATTAAATATAAAACTAACAAAACATTTAAAGTTTATTCAACAGTATTCTTAGAAAAGAAGAAGACAAGGAACAACTACCCGTTGTTAAGGAGCTCACCAAACCTTTCTCTAAACCTTTGCATACACCTCTTTGGATGAGCAAGATTGCATACTCCATAAATATTGCATCACATGGCAATTTTATGGGACCATCACTTGAGCATCCATATTTTTCTTCAGATCTTTTCAAGAGCTCTTGGAAGATACCATGACATAGATACTCTAATGGTATCACAAAACGTTTTTGATCTGCAGTGTAGATAACAAATTTTCCTTTGTTAGCCAGATACCCTTCAGCATTAAAAGCGACCCTTTTCCTCCCAAAAGCAATTAATCTCTTGTTCCACTTCCTCCACACTCTGAAGAAATTCACACTACAGTTCATCCTATATATCTTTTTCTTCATTGAACCCTGAAGTCATGTGAATGCAGGTGAGCTTAGTTATAGAGGTTTCTGACGGTAAAGGACAACAACTATGTGATATGTGGCAATAATATTTAGTGGTTTACGATGACATATCTTTGGATATTAATTGAACAACAGATGAAGCCAAAGATGGGAATAAGAATTATTATGCTTTGGCATATATCTATAGTGGCAGAGGATTGGTCCTTTGGTTGCATCCATATTTTCTTTTTTGGTTGCATCCATATTTTCTTTCTTCTTGTACTTGAGCATCTTGAAAGAGGCATGACGGTAATTCATTCCAATATTTAAATGGGTCGGATTATTTTATATCGGTATAAATTATATTCTTAATTTGTCATTGATCTTATTTATAACTAATGGTTCTGATTTATTGTATATGTGAGCCTTAATGCAAGCATATCAAAGATCAAAATTAATTATATGCAATAGGAGAATATTCTGGTTCTGAAAGCCATTCCCACTAATCTGGTCACTGTATACTTAGATTTCAGTGTTCCTTTGGCAGCGTCCAAAACGCCCTCGTCAAATTAGTAATGTTTTATGAATAACAACAACTACAATATTCGGGTGGGAAGTCTATAAATCTATATAGAAATATGTACGAAATCAAGGAAAAATAAATAATAAATAAGTAAAGGGAAAATTTTTTATCCTTTTAAATGACACAACTTATATCCTTTTACTCTCACAAAGAAGTGGGACCCACGCCTTTATTTTTTTGCCAACTCTCTCTCCTTCCTTATCTATCTATTTCTCTCTCTTAAAATGACACAATCTTACATCCATTTGAATGACACACACTTTACTCATAAGTAAAATATAGATTTTTTTTTGGGGGTGGGGGGCAGATCAAGAGGGGACTAGAGGGTGCTTGTTCCTCCTCTCTCCCAATTTCAACTTTGGGACATATTTTAGGGATAAAAATCGTTGTCTAACTTAAATATGTAAAAAGGAAGTGCATGTTTCTTATGATAGTAGAATCAACATGCAAGAGCTAAAGAATCAAGATCAGAGAGAATCGGAAACTGAAAAATGTGTATATCCACATCTTTTGGATACAAAGAAGAAGAGCTTATATACTAGGTAACAAACTAACAGATCGAGTACTAACTAGGTAACAGAAAAATGGACTTTTAAGTTATAATGGGTTGGGCTTTTTTGAGACCAATTCATTTAAGTCTGGTAACACCCCCCCCCCCCCCCCCAAAACAACAAGCTATCAAGAAGACCAAGCTTGGCATTGAAGATGTTGAACAGAGAAGGCAACAGAGCCTTACAGAAAAATGGACTTTTAAGTTATAATGGGTTGGGCTTTTTTGAGACCAATTCATTTAAGTTTGGTAACACCCCCACCCCCCCCCCAAACAACAAGCTATCAAGAAGACCAAGCTTGGCATTGAAGATGTTGAACAGAGAAGGCAACAGAGCCTTAGTGAAGATATCTACGATTTAGCTAGTAGTAGAGACAGGAAGAAGGTGTAAAAGACCAGATTGAATTTTCTCACGAGTTATGTGATAGTCAAGCTCTCGATGTGCTTGAACGTTCATAGAAGACTGATTGTGAAAGAGATACATAGCAGAACAATTGTCACAAAAGACTGGAATTGCTTTCTCCTTGGGAATGCAAAAATCTTGAAGAAGAAAAGAGAGTCAATGAATTTCACAAGTGATGGCAGCTAAAGCACGGTATTCTGCCTCAATAGAGGAACTAGAGACCGTGGTTTGTTTCTTTGATCTCCAAGAGATGAGAGAAGAACCAAGAAATATACAATGTCCTGTAACTGAACGACGGGTGTCAGGGCAACAAGCCCAATCCACATTTGCAAAGCCACTGAGCTATAGAGATGAGTCTGCTGAGAAAAAAAGACCTTTAGCAGGGGAAGCTTTAAGGTATTTTAGAACTCGATGGGCAGCCTCAAGATGAATATCAGTTGGAGCAGATAAATATTGGCTTAGTTGATGAACACTAAAACTTATGTCTGGACGAGTAGTTGTAAGATGCTATAATCGGCCAATGAGCCTGCGATACACAGATGCATCAGCCAGAGGTTGTCTTAGATCACGATGAAGACGCAATGAAGGATCCATTAGGGTGTTGGCAGCTTTGCAAGCCAATAAACCATAGTCAGATAGCAACTCCAAAGTATATTTACACTGATTAAGCACAATTCCTGATGAAGATCGAGATACTTCAAGTCCCAGAAAGGATCCGAGTCTTCCTAAACCTTTAATCTTAAATTTCCCATCCAGAAATGATTTTACTCTCTGGATTTCTTCTATATTATCACCACCAAGTACAATATCATCAACATATATAAGTAGAGCTGTGAAAGAGTTTGCATGTTGTCTTGTGAAGAGAGAAAAATCAGCTTGAAACTGAGAATAACCAAGAGACAGCAAAGCAGTAGAAAGCTTAGTGTTAATATGACTCTTCCATGGCGCACCCTGATCGCTATCCCTGATTCGTTGACCATGGTGTCTACATGACTCTTCCATGGCTAAAGTATTTTTGCTCTACTGATTCTTTTCATGTTACTTGCAGACACGACATGTGTAAGAACCTGCACCGCTAATTAAGGTAATTAGTGAATTAATTAGGAAATGATTCCATAATTGACACTAGTAATTATCATTGGGCTTAAATAATTATATTGAATGAGTAAAAATGCTGAAAGTCGCTTTTCGGAAGGAAAACGCAGATACCGGTTCTGCTACCTTGTATAAATGCGTATCGGAAAAGTATCACAGAAAATTATAACGAATGCATGATAATTACTAGAATATCATGTAGGACTTGTAAAACAAGTTTCAAGTCAAAATAATGTAATCTGATGTCAGAACCGATACTGGCTATGGAAAAGCGCGTACCAGAAAGGTGCTCCGAAAAATAAAATAAAAATATGAAAAATCTTAGAAAAATGTGTAGGTTTAGATTCCAAAGTTTGGGATCAAGATCTTTTGCGTTGCTATTAAGGCTAAAACTGCGCGTTAAGTGATCAATGGCCTATATATTCATTAGTATGGGCACAAAACCCTAGGTCTCTTTTCTCCTCTACGTGAGTGTGGGCTGCAGCTTGTGTCTTCCATGCTGCCACCCTCTTCCTTGCTTGGGAAACCACCATTTTGATCACCTTTCTCCATTGTTCTTCACTAAAGACTTTGAGTGTGTGAGGAAGACCATTTGTGAGGGTGAAAGGGAGCTGTGTGTGGCTGTCCAGCTTCTGTTTTGAGTGGGTGAAGGGTTGTCTTGGGTTGTGTGGGTGGTATGAGTTTGGTGTGAGTGTTTTGCTGCTTAAAGAAGCAACCTTTGAGTAGAAAGATCAAGTCTTGAGCACCATTTTCGTACACCTTTGTGTGGCCTGAGTTGAGGAGCTGCTAGAAAGCTCCAAGAGCACTGTCCATTCTGTTTTTGAGCTTTGGTAAGTTATACCAACCTTGATCATCAATTTAAATGCTTAAAAATGGAACCTTGATGCATGTATTGAGATAAGTTGATAACTTAAGGGTGGGGTAGGTTAAACACACCTAGAAATGCATGTTTAAGTGCCTATAATCGGTTAAAAGTGAGATCTTTCGAGTGGATATTCACGAAATGCAGAAACTGCATTCTGTCGTAAGATATCCGGATATTTGTCGAACAGATATCCGGATATCAATATCCGGATATGGTATCCGTATATTGATATCCGGATATGGTATATCCGGATATGGTCAGTGTGATATCCGGATATTTCATATCCGGATATGTCCCTTGTAATATCCGGATATTCTGGGATTTCGCAGAACAGTAGCTGTGTTGTGTGAACAGTAGGCTATTGGGGGTTTGTGGACCCTAGATTAAGGAAGTTGAACTTCTGTAATTAATAAACTAAGTCAGAATCATGTGATTAAGGGCTTATGGCTTTGTTGGAATCCTTAAGACGTAAAACGTAAAGGAAGGGCGTAGTCTTTAAGTTGTATGCTTGTGATGCATAATTAATGATATATTATTGGTTCATAACAGATTGTGATACTGCTGTGTTTGGACTTAAGAGTGGTTGGACTCTTGGCTTGGATAGCTAGCTTGCAAGGTAAGCTTTCGTGTCCTCGGTTTAGCCATTTTGTGGTTCCACCATGTCCCATGGGGATGTGGTTTATGCATGTTGTGTTACATGCTTTGATATTTTGGAAATGTTGTTGAGCTATTTTATGCAATGTGCTTTTATGATATGCATGTGATGTCCACCTATACGGTAAGCCTGAGTATGTGGTACATACAAGATGGTGAGGCTGTGGGTGAGGTGCAAGCGGTGTTCCTTGTACTTATGTGGGTATAGACGTATTCCTGCATTTCTCTGGCCAGAAGATTGTATAAACACACATGGCATGAATATCTGTTGCACTGCATAGTTTTGGAACTAATATTGTAAATACTGTTTTTGAACTTATATTGCACATGTAAGTGAGCTTGGGGTGGAAGATCCTTGAGGACCCCTTGTCTTACTGAGATTTCTTGTTTAGAGATCTCACCCCACGTTTGGGGACGCTTATTTCAGGTTCAGATAATGTTGAGGGCTCAGGTGGCAGGAGGCCAGAGCTGAGTTAGACTTATCTGTGTGTTGCTGACATGTTGGATGCTGGTTATTTGACTGCTGTTTATGTTTTCAGTTATGATTATGTTAAGACCGTTATTGGGCATGGTTGTCTTATTTGGTGAGCATGGGGTTTGTCCATGCCACATAGACTCGTTATTGTCTTCTTAGTTAAAATTGTATTAAAGTATCAGGATTTATGGTCCAGGCTATGTGTTGTAGTCGTGTGACTTTAGATACTCACATTATATTTATATATGAGGTATTCAGTTAGTTGTCTTGCAATTTACATACAGGAAGTATTTTTATGAGATTGATTAAGTAATCAAGTTGGCTAAGGTTAATGACGTCATAATTGAATTAAAGAAAAAGTTATTCCGCATTTTTATTAAGCGTGACTTAATACGATAGTATGTTAACAATCTGGGTTAACACGGGCTGTTACAACATGACATAGAGCAAGAGATCTATGAATGTATGTGAATGTGACGTGTGTGATGGTGATTGCAGAGATAGAGGAGAGTTGAGAGTAAAAAGTTGTAGTCTATCTCCTTGCTAGCCTTCTTGTTCGTAACCTTTGCTATGACTGCAAGCACATTTCTTTTATTT